>JAWHQI010000803.1:0-224067 GCA_033032865.1 Dactylorhiza incarnata | reverse complement strand
TTTAAACATTGGGACAATGTTTAACTTTAAGTATGGGGTGTAAATTGTCTTTTGTAAATATTTGTAAATAGTTTTAAAAGAAAATTTTCAAAAACAAAAAAATCTTTTTTTCCTTTCTTTCCTTTGTTTTCTTTTATTTAAGCTCCTGTAAAACCAAAAACTCAAAAAAAAAAAATTATAAAAAATTGAAAACTTAATCTTGGAAAGGGACGTTTGGGATTTTATCCCATCACACCTCCTAGTACCTTGCGAACCCTTCACCGGGTAGCCCTTGGGAAGTCCAAGACTTAGCAAAAATTGTTAGTTTTAAATCTAATTTCCTTTGTTTGCAAATAGTTGTGTAAATGAGATAATATCAAAAATTCCAAAAAAAAGATAATATCAAAAATTCCAAAAAAAGATAATATCAAAATTTCCAAAAAAAGATAATATCAAAAATTCCAAAAATTCTTATACCCCTCCTACTTGTTGTTTTGTGATTTCTTAGAAATCTAATTAAGAATGTTTATAAGCGTCTTTAGGTTTTTAATGGCTAAATTTTGTTTATCATAGTTTGTTAATTTTAAATTTTAGGTAATCTTGTTTTAAGAACCATCTTATGAGTTGAGTTTGATTAGAAATTTTTGTTAGCATGACTTCTCTTTTTATCTTTAAATGGCTTCATTTTGTAGTAATTGCTAAACCACTTTAGATTTCAATTATATTTTCTTCTAGCTCTTTAGATCTTAGGAAATTTAATTTTACTAGAATTTGCTCTCAACATAATTTAATTTAATGAACTAGAATTTTTTCCAACCCTACCCTTTGATGGCAAAAAAAAAGGTGTTTTAAAAGATCATATGTCATGGGAATAAGAGGATAAAATTCATTATTCCCTAAACATATGCACCCAAAATCATTTAAAAGATTATATGGCATGGAGTAAGAGGATAAAATTCATTACTCCTAAACATATACATTTTGGGATTTTATTAGAAGAGAATGTTAAAAGATTATATGGCATGGAGTAAGAGGATAAAATTCATTACTCCTAAACATATACAAAAAGAAAAAAATATAGAGGTGAGAGGATAAAATTCATCACCTCAAATCAAAGATCTCTTCTTATGCCAAGTTTTGTAAACCCCCCTTCCCCTTAGCCAATATCTTTGATCTAGGATTAACTTAAGTTATGAAGAGAGCAATATTTAGTAGGTTACTTTTCCTTAAGTATCTTTTGAAATAGAGTTCTTATAATTCTAATTTAATTTTGTTTTATAATTTCTACAATTTTGGTAAGCTAATTAATTGCCTTGAGAAGTACTTGCCTAAACAACTTTCCTTTCTTTCAAATCATCATCATAATTTAGAACTTAACTCCTCCTTGAATTTATTCTTAACTTAACTTTTGATTTAGTAGAATTTTAGTTTGAAATTAAAAATTCTATGGATGTCTTATATGTTATGTCTCACACTTTTGCTCTGGAATAGCAAAACCTCAAGTATGGGGGTATTTGATAAGTAGTTTTTTATATAAGTTTTTAATAGAAATTTTTGTAAATATTTAATATGAATTTTCTATTTTATGTCAAATTTAGGTTATAAGTAGTTCTTTTTGTAATTTTGACTCTAACTTAGCTTAATTTCGATATTTGCAGATTTTTGGGACAAATCGGGAAAAATGACATGTCACGCCCTCGGTCACGCCCGTGACCAAGGGCGTGTAACCTGAAGATCAGTCCAGAATCGATGCCACACTGTTTGAGCTAGTCTACACCCAGTCACGCCCCAGGTCACGCCCGTGACCCAAAGTCACGCCCGTGACCAAGGGCGTGTAATATTAGAATCTGCCACGTGGAGCTGCCGTCGAGACGAGAAGTTGTCGTTGAGAAGTCAACCAAAGTCACGCCCGTGACCCAAAGTCACGCCCGTGACCGTCCCGCATGATCCAAGCACGCCGCCGCGCCGTCTGCCTAGCCCATGCCGCATTAAATGAAGCCGTCCTGAGTCACGCCCGTGACCCATATGTCACGCCCGTGACATGTCCGATTTTCTCCCGCCGTCACGCCAAGCCCTCGCCGCTGCCGGATCCAATGCTACAGGGATTACACGCCCTTGGTCACGCCCGTGACCGAGGGCGTGTAACTTGAAATTTTTGCCTATAAATTCAGAGGCTCTCCTTGAGTCCAGGGTTCAGAATTTTGGAGTGGGGGAGGTGCTGCTAGAGCCATTCTTGAGTATTTTCTCTTTTCATGTTCATGTTCATGTCTCTTTAATTTCATGCTCTCTTCCTGTTCTAATGCAATGTATTAGTTTTCCTTCAATGCAATAGTCTAGTTTAAGCTTGTAATCTTGTTTTTCCTAGCTTGCAATTTCCTCTCTTAAGTCTTGTAATAGTTTTCATTTAAATAAAAAATAGTTTGTTCTCTTTATTTTGTCTCCTCCTTAGTTAAATTTTCTTAATATGCATTTTCATTTTTTTTTCCTCTTCCCCCTCCACCATGATTAACTAATCCTCATTAGTACTCGATCAAAATGATCCGAGGATGAGTTAGACAAGTTATGATTTTCTAAAGTTTTCTTTTTCCGTTTTTATAAACACTTGAATTATCCTTGATTTTTATTTAGTGAGGCCATATTTTTGATATATGGTTTTCGCTTAAGTTTTCATATTTAGTTAGCCGAGAGGCTCAAAGCATGAATCGATCACTCAAGGGTAAAGAGAGTTGCACGCACCCCTCGAGAGAGGATGACGTAAATCTCCCGAATTGGAGTCAAATCCAATAGTGGGGTTCACCTCGAAAAGCAAGTTTTAGGTAATCGATTATAGGACGAGAGTCCGGTTGATTTTTCCTAATCTTAGTTGGGCATTAACCTCAAGAGAGGCATGTTCGAGCTTCGGGAACCTCCACGGTCAAGTAGTTCAATTTAAACGGAATTAGATTTAATTTCTTTTTACTTGTCTATTCTCACTCCAAGGTGACTTTTGATTGAGTGCTAGCCTCTTTTATCTTCATCACAACCGTTCAATTAGTTTGCAATTTCCTTTCTTCTAGCTAAGTAATTAAAACTCAAAAATATTGTTAGATAAGATAATAGTGACTTTCCTCAAAGTAGAAGTAATCAACGCACCCCGTGGAATACGACCTTGATATCTCTTAATATCCTATACTATAGACGATAAGGTACGCTTGCCTTTATCGGATATAGTTTGGAAAAAAATTTCAACCTTCGCTTAATTTAAAAACCACCAAATTTAATATCAGCTACACGGCTCGCTGTCCCAGCGACGCGACCGCTCTCAATGAGACCGAGGCCGACGAGCTTGCCCTCCCCATTGCTCACTTTGAGAATGGGCTGCGGCTCCCTTTGTGGCCTGAAGTCCGTCAGGTATTTCGCCTGACCCTCTCGCCGCTCCCTGTTTGCTCTCGCGAATTCATATCACTTTCTTTGTTCTTCGCAGGTACTCCAGTACTATGGGGTGCTGCCGATCCAACTAACCCCGAATGCGATTGCGGACGTGGTCGCATTCGCCAGTTATATGCGGGAGGAGAGGATTGAATTCAGCCTCCCTGTCTTCCGCAAGGTGTTCTCCTTCCGCGCCTATAAGGACGGGACCACCTACTTCGCGAGCCAGCACGTCACCGTCTGTGAGACGGTGAACAAAAGTCATTACTGGACCCAGAAATTTATCCTGGTCAAGGGTCCCTTCGGCAACCTCCACTACACTCCCCTTCAGCGGGACGACACCACTTACCGCCCTCCTAGCTCGTTAGGTGGCGATGACGCCAAGCTCTTCTAGTACCTCTCAGGGAAGAACTTCGAGGTTGCCTACCTTAGGCGCAATGTTGATTCACTACTCGCGGTTCCGCAAGGGGAAGGTCGGGTTCGCCTTCGCCTTATCCTCTTTTTCTTCTTTCTTTTGGCTAACATTCTCCTTCTACAGGCGAGCGTGGCATCCCCATCAACCCTCCGCATGCGCGAAGCACCATACTTACAGCGGACTTGCTCGCCACCGCGGCAGCGGAGGCATGCCGTGACCCCCCTACCACTGGGTCCGGTAAGAAGCGGCCCGCGCCCGCGAGCCAGTACGGCTCGCGAACTTCTTCCAAGAAATCAAAAGGGAAAACCCTTGACGCTGCCAAGGATAAGAGCGACATGGTCGATCTGAGCGAGACCGATGGCTCTCCCCCTTCTCCTGGAAAGCCGCAGGCCCCCCCCCCCCCTGGCGAGCCAGGGTGCCGGGAGTTCCTCGGGAGGCCCCTTGCCCGGGGGTCACAAAAACTTTGGCCTAGGCGAGAAGATCTCTGATTCCCTCGGCAAGACCTTGCTCGCTTGGAATCCTGACGCCAATAGGATTTCCTACTCCACCCTTCACCCTTCCTGGGTGGAGTCTGGTAAAGCGGGGGGCAAGGCGTTGTCTATCGCCTTTGGCGTATATGGCCGCGAGGACATCGCCGCCTATAAAGCTATGGGGTCAAGGCAACTGGTCAACGAGGCCATGCGAGCCCAGTTTTGCTCGATGGAGCTCGCACACATGGCGGAGCGCCAATACCTGCAGGCGGAAAGGGACATCCGCGCATACAGGGAGGAGCTTAAGAAAGCCCTGGATCAAATCAAGAGCCTCAAGGAGAAAGAAGAGGTATCTGAGAGCCTCCTCGCCGGAATCCAGGGCAGGATGGTAAACGACCCCCAACCCACTTACCTTTTGTTGTTCGTGACTACTTGGGTTTGACTTGAACAATCTTGTGTGCCTTGCTTCAGGATGTTGACACCGCGACCAAGCTTCTCGCTCGCAATGACGAGCTGGAACTAGAAAATACCATGCTGAAGGATCAGGTGCAAGAGCTGACTCGCGCCGCGCTACCCCCTTCTCCTAGGCGGGCTGGGTCTCGCCAAAGGGCGCGAGAGCGAGAGGCCATGAGGCGGCGAGGCGCAAAGGAGGTCGCCAACCTTGTCTTCACCACCCTCAAGAACGCGAGCCTTCTTTCTAAAGACGCCAGGGAGTTCACCGCCGAGGATGTCTTACCTGACTTATTTGAGCTTGTACCCGAGCTAGGAACTCGCAAGGAGGGTGAGGAAACCCCTGGAGAAACCCCCTAAGCCTCGCCTCCTTTTTTTTCTCTTTGATATACATTTATTCTTTTGAGCCGGCGAGAACGGCGTTGAATGTAAAAGAACCTTGTGGAATGTAGTGATAATTTTTGTTATCCTTTGTGATCTTGCTCGCATCCATCTCTTGTTTGCCTTAGATTTTTTTTCTTCCTATTCATGTCACATACCTAGTCGTTACTTAGGAGTGCTCTTGGGGAGCTCGCGAATTGGAACTCGCCGGCTGAGAACTTTACATGCATTTGGAGCTCGCCTAGCTAGGTATCCACTCTTGTGGATTTTTGCGAACTCAGGCTGCCGGTCTCAACACACATAAACTCGCAAACCAGATCTCGCCTACTTTTAACACACACTACTTTGCAAACCAAGGCCTTCTAGCCTTAAAACATGCCAACTTGCTAACCAAGCCTTACCAACCTTAGCTTTTACCACCTTGCGAACCAGGCCCTTCACGCCTTAAAACATGACAACTTGCTAACCAAGCCTTACCAGCCTTAGCTTTTACCACCTTGCGAACCAGGCCCTTCCAGCCTTAAACCATGCCAACTTGCTAACCAAGCCTTACCAGCCTTAGCTTTTACTACCTTGCGAGCCAAACCTTTCCAGCTTCAACACATACTATTATTTCGTTGATTTCACCACATACTGATTGCCAACCTCTCCAGAGATCAACCTGAACCCCGCGTCTAGATGAGAGCCCGGGAGCAGAATCGATCTGGGGCATTCCAGCACCAACATACATCACACTTGCCAGCCTCTCCAGAGATCAACCTGAATCCCCCGTCTAGATGAGAGACCGGGAGCGGAATCGATCTGGGGCATTCCAGCACCAACATGTATCACCTTGTCGGCCTCTCCAGAGATTAACCTGAACCCCCCGTCTAGATGAGATCCCGGGAGAAGAATCGATCTGGGGCATTCCAGGACCAACATATATCACACTTGCCCGCCTCTCCAGAGATCAACCTGAACCCCCCGTCTAGATGAGATACCGGGAGAGGAATCGATCTGGGGCATTCCAGCACCAACATATACCACCTTGCCAGCCTCTCCAGAGATCAACCTGAACCCCCCATCTAGATGAGAGCCCGGGAGCGGAATCGATCAGGGGCATTCCAGAACAAACATATACAACCTTGCCAGCCTCTCCAGAGATCAACCTGAACCCCCCGTCTAGATGAGATCCTGGTAGAGGAATTGATCTGGGGCATTCCAGCACCAACATATACAACCTTGCCAGCCTCTCCAGAGATTAACATGAACCCCCCGTCTAAATGAGAGCCCGGGAGCAGAATCGATCTGGGGTAATCCAGCACCAACATATACAACCTTGCTAGCCTCTCCAAAGATCAACCTGAACCCCCCCCCCCCCCCCCCCCCCGTCTAGATGAGAGCCCGGGGGCGGAATCGATCTGGGGAATTCCAGCAACAACATATACATCCTTGCCAGCCTCTCTAGAGATCAACCTGAACCCCCCGTCTAGATGAGAGCCCGAGAGCGGAATCGATCTGGGGCATTCCAGTACCAACATATACAACCTTGCCAGCCTCTCCAGAGATCAACCTGAACCCCCCGTCTAGATGAGAGCCCGGAAGCGGAATCGATCTGGGGCATTCCAGCACCAACATATACAACCTTTGGTTCCGAAGCCAACACATGAGTCAAAAGATTAAGGAATATAACATAGTTAGAAAAATGTTTCAAGGGTAAAATCTTTTCAAGTCATCTCCACTCCTAGACCGACCGAGAGGTACCCCTTCCACATCCTGGAGATGGTACCCCCCGGACCTGAGTGCTTCACTTACAATATACGGCCCCTCCCAATTGGGCTCAAGCTTACCTAGAGCGGCTCCTCTCCCTGCCACGTCCACCTTATTCAAAACCATGTCTCCCTTCTCGAACTGCTTCAACCTGACATGGTGATCGAAGTACTTAGCCATCCTCCTCTTGATTTCCTCCTGTCGAATAGTCGCGAGGTCGCGGAGCTCTTCTACCAGGTCCAGGGACAACCTTTGCTCGGCCTCATTCGCCATTAGCCATTCTTCATCTCCTTCAACTACAGCGGTCACCCTGGGGGTCTTTACCTTGAACTCTACTGGAATTACAGCCTCGGACCCATGGGAAAGCATGAACGGAGTCTCTCCTGTGGCAGTGTTTGGAGTAGTTCTCAGGGCCTAGAGGACCGAGGGTAACTGTTCTGCCCAGCTCCCACGGAGGTTCTCCACCTTTTTCTTGAGTAGGTTGACAATAATCTTGTTCGCCGCCTCCACTTGACCGTTGCTCCTCGGGTGATGGACCGACGCAAACCTAAGATCGATGCTGAGCTGACTACAGAAGCTGAAAAATTCCTCACTGGCGAACTGAGGTCCGTTATCTGTTACTATTGGGAGTGGGAGCCCGTGCCTGCAAACTATCTCCCCCCACACAAAGTTCCTTACCACTTGGGATGTCACCTTCGCTAGCGCCTTCACCTCTATCCATTTAGAGAAATAGTCGATCATCACCAACAGGAACTTCCGCTGACCACTAGCTTGGGGGAAAGGGCCAACCAGGTTCAACCCCCATATAGCAAAAGGCCACGAAGTCGTGATGGTCCTGAGCCTCTGAGCTGGGAGGAGTTGGAGCGGAGCGTAGAGATGGCACTTTGAACACTTCTTTGCAAACTCCGCTGCATCCTTGCCGAGAGTAGGCCAGAAGTAGCCTTGTATCAGCACCCTCCCCTCCAAGGTTCGGCTCCTGGAGTGACTGTCGCACTCCCCGGAGTGAATCTCCTCTAGGACTCTCGGGACCTCCTCCTCGGATACACAATGGGCAAGGAGCCCCAAGAGTGTCTTCCTGTATAGTCCTCCTGCATGTAAGGAGTAATAAGCTGACTTATACCTGAAACGACGTCGATCCCCGTCCCCTTCGGGGAACTTCCCTGATGATAGAAAGGTGATGAAGGGATCCATCCACGACACTCGCTGATCCACCTCCATCAGTTCTCCTTCCTTGATGGATGGCCGGAAGAGTTCCGAGACCGTCCCCCTCTGCCCGGGGGCCAAACTTGGCCAGGAGGTCCGTCGGGGTACTCTCCTCCCTTGGCACGTGCTTGATGGAGAAGGTCCGGAATTGCCCGATGACCCCCTTGAACTTCTCCAGGTAACGTTGGAAGGTCGGGTCCTTTGCTTCAAACTCCCCCATGATCTGGCATGCCACCACCATGGAGTCTGTCGAGACCTCCACGTCTTGCACTCCCAGCTCCTTAGCCAGCCGTAGGCCAGCTATGACTGCTTCATATTCGGCTTGGTTGTTGGTGATCAGGAAGTAGATGCTCAAGGCCTGTTCGATCTTTGTCCCTTGAGGGCTCACCAGGATGATCCCCCCCCCCCCCCCCCACAGGAATGCTTCCCCGACTCGCCATCTACCAATATCTTCCATGCCGCCGGGGGAGGTGGATCGTGCTCCCCCACTTCAGTCGCGTAATCCTCCATGAAGTTTGCCACCGCTTGCGCCCTGATTGACACCCTGGGCACAAACGTGATATTGAATTTACTTAGCTCCACGGACCATTTCGCCAGCCTCCCCAAGTGCTCCACACCTTCCATGATCTTGCGAAGGGGATGGTCCGTTACTACCTGGATTGAATTTGCTTGTAAGTAGGGCCGGAGCTTCCGAGCTGCCACCACCAATGTGAATGCTAACTTCTCCAGAATGGGGTATCGGAGTTCCGCCTTCCGCAGCACTCGACTAACGTAGTAGATGGGAATTGTTTCCTCCCCTCTTCCTGAATCAAAACTGAGCTCACTTCCTCAGCTCCTACCCCTAAGTATAGGAATAGGTCTTCCCCCAACCTAGGCCCTTGGAGTAGAGGGGTCTGAGTGAGCTGCTCTTTCAAGTCCTGGAAAGCTCCCTCGCACTCCGGGCTCCATTCGAACTTTTTGTTCCCCATCAGCACCTTGAAGAAGGGTGCACACTTATCTCCCGCTTTAGAGAGGAACCTATTGAGACCAGCCAACTTTCCTGTGAGGCTCTGGATCTCCTTGGAGTTTCTTGGCGAACCCAACTCCATGATTGCCTTGACCTTGTCCGGGTTGGGCTCCACCCCCGCCGGGGTGAGCAAGTGACCCAAGAATTTTCCTCGAATAACCCCGAAGACACACTTCAAGGGGTTGAGCCTCATCTTATACCTCCGTAAGGTACCAAAGGTCTCTTCCATGTCTCGGAGGTGATACCTGAGGTCCTGGCTCTTCACCATGAGGTCATCAACGTATACCTCCAAGTTTCTTCCCTTCTGCTCCCGGAAGACCCTGTCAATCATCCGCTGATAGGTGGCCCCTGCGTTCATGAGCCCGAAAGGCATCATTTTATAACTGTAACATCCATCCCCCGTGATGAAAGAGACATCTTTGATGTCCGGGGGGGGGTGAATGCGGATTTGATGGTAACCTGAAAAAGCATCTAGAAAAGACATTACAGGGAAACCGACGGCTGAGTCAACCAACGCGTCGATCCGAGGCAAGGGATAGCAATCCTTGGGGCACGATTTATTAAGTAAGGAAAACTCAATACACATTCTCCACTTACCTCCCCCTTTCTTTACCATGACCACGTTGGAGACCCAACCTGGGTACTGGATCTCCGATATAAACCCGACCTGCAGGAGCTTACCCACCTCCTCTCGAATGGGTCCTTCCAGCTTTCCTGATATGGCCCTCCTCCTTTGGCGAATGGGGCGGGTGTCGGGCTCGATGTTGAGACGATGGCAGGCCACGTCCGCATCGATCCCTGGCATTTCCGCGGTGCTCTAAGCAAAGACATCTACATTCTTTTGAACGCAGGTGAGGATCTCTGCCTGCTCCTCCGGGATGAGCTCTCCGCTGACCCGGACCTTCTCCACCACCCCCAGCCGGGTGGTGACTTCGAGCTCCACGATCTTGTCCACGGCCTCCTGTCGGGACTGCTCTCCCCAAGCCTTATCCTTCTCTCCACCACAAGCGAGTGCCTGGGTTTCTTCTTCCGCCTCCTCCTCTACCATCATCAGTTCCTCCGCCCCTCCTTCCGGGGACTACTCTTCTTTTTCCTCTTCTTCTCCTCCCTTCGCCCTGGGTCCTTCAGCAACCCCTTCCCGGGCATGAACTTCTTTTTCTACCATCTTCTCTCACTCTTCCTCTTCATCTACCTCCATCAGCTCCTATGCCCCTCCCTCCGGGGCCTTTTCTTCTTTTTCTCCTTCCTCACCTTTCTCTGCCCTGGGTCCCTCAGCAACCCCTTCCTGGGCATGAACTCTCTCTGTCCTCTCCTCTACATCCTTCTCATCCCCGACCTCGGCCGCCTCCTCCATCACCTGGTCCCACTCCTCAGCTTCCTTTATCCAGGAGATGGTATTGAAAGCCGTCACATAGCACTGTCTTGCCACCTTAGGATCTCCCCTCACCCGGATCTGAACTCCTCCCAAGCTGAACTTGAGGCACTGGTGGAAAGTAGACGGGACGCAACGGAAAGAGCTAATGAGCGGCCGTCCGAAGATGGCATTATAGCTTCTTGGGGCATCCACTATGACAAAGCTGCAATTTTGAGATTACCCGCCTAGGACCACATGTAGCCCCAGTCCTCCCTCCACCTCCTTCCTTTCCCCGGAGAACCCAAACAAAGGGCCATCCGAGGACAGCACTCTCTTGCTCTCTACCTTCATCTCATCAAACGCCTTCTTAAAGATGACGTTGACGGAGCTTCCGTTGTCCACGAGAACCCGGGACACCGTGAAGTTCTCGATGGCTGTCCGGATGACCAGCGCATCGCAAAATGGGTCCTCGTGGCCCGACATATCCTTCTGAGAGAAAATGATTTTTTCTGCGGGAGGTGGAACGGTGGAGGTTGAAGCCAGGCTCCACCGATAGATGGTATGGAGGCTCGCCCTGCGGGTTGCCTCCACCCCAACTCCCTCGTGGATCACTCCGATCCCAACCCGGGTCCCCACATCGGACTGGTCCTCGCACCTCTCTTCGTCCTCCTGAGGCGAAACCTCTTCGATCCTCACTTGCTGCTGTTGCCGCGGCGCGGGCGCTCTGGTCCTCTTCACCTCCAGGAACTCCGGGCAGGTGTCCATTGCGTTACCTTCCTCATCATGGAAGACACAGAATGACAACGTCTCCTCTCCTTCCTCGGCTTCCGCCACCCTATTCCTTCTCCTCCTAGCAGCTCCTGCTTCCATCTCGCCTCTCCTTCCTCTTCCTCATCCCTGTCCAATTGCCATGGCCTGTTGAGGTGGGGGAAGCATCTGCATCGGACCCTACCTCCATCCCAACTGGTGGGGTCTTCCTTGACCTCTATAGTAGTTCCCCCTTCCCGGGGCAAAACCCCTTCCTCGGCCCTGCACTCCTCCGCCATGATGCCTCCAATCCCCTTCCGGAGCCCTGGGCTCTTCCCTTCTCCTGACCTCTTGATGCCTAATCTCCGGCTCACTGTGCTTTGCTAGCCTCTTGGTGAGCTCCGGGTTGGCCTCTTCACTCGCGATTTCCTCCGCCACCCTCTCCATTAACTCCTTATAGGAGATGTGGGCCTTCCTCTTCAACGCCATCTTGAAGATACTCTCCTTCAGCCCGACTGTAAAGGAGAGCTGGAGTGCAAACCCAGGCATCTCCTACGTGAGTAGCACCTCCTCCTAGAACTGGTCTGCATAGCGGGCCAGCGACTCCCTGGGCTCGTGTTTTACTTTGAAGAGGTACTCATCATCCTTCTTCCTCTTCTTCGAGGTTGAGAACCTCAGCAAAAAGCTTCGGAGCAAGTCCTCGAACGCATATATCGATCTCACAGGGAGATGGTGGAACCAGTCCCTGACCTTCTCCTTGTGTGTGACGGCGAAGAGCCGGCACTTGAAGGCATCTAACATCGGCCTGATGGAGACCGAGTCCTCAAACGACTGCAGGTGCTGGACAGGGTCATACCTGCCGTTTTATTACGCCATGTCCCACTCCCCGAACACCACCAAGACGGGTGCAGAAAGCACCAACCCGCAAAAGGGGCTTCCCCTTGCTGCTACCCTTTCCGGCTCTACTCGCTCAACGAGCTCCCTCACTTGACTGGAGCTCACTGGGACTGCACTCGTGAGGGCGGTGCTTGCCTGAACCACCCATACAGTCACCGCATACTCCTAGCGCGCGCCCGCCTGCGCGTCGCTCGCTGGAACAGAGCTCGCCGGCACCGAGCTCGCCGGCACAGAGCCCGCCGGCATGGAGCTCGCTGGGCTGGCGAACAACACTCGCCCCTCCAAGTCTTGCCCTGACCCAATGGCAACTTCCTTTCCAGCCCTCCTCCCGGGGCATTCTCGCCGACCGCTATTGGGGGATGGGTCGCCTGAGGTGCTAGGGTCGCAAACTCGCTTCGCAGCTCTGCGACCGTAAACCCCAAGGTGTCGAGAACCTCCCTTCTGAAATCCTTGAACATCCTCGCCGTCACCACCCGGGGTGACCCGCCGAACTCCTCGCCCTGCTCTTCATCTCCCGTCATGTCCCTTCCTTGGAACTTTCTTGGACCAGCCACGCTCCACGCTCACCGCACCAAGATGTTGAAACCGATTTCTCGGTCTCCTGTAGAGCTCGGGTCCCTCAACGAGTTGAGGGACGGCTAGCCCTTACTGATCCCTCGGAAGAGGTAGACGGAAAACTAGAACAAGGGGACTAAGACCTTAGTCGCAGCGAGGAGGTCCCTTCACTAACCTGGAAGATCGTTGAGCGTTTCCCCTCCCAAGCCAAAGCTGAGACTCGGGCACCTTGGAGAGCTAGAGAGCTGAGCCAAAGTAGCCAAGGGAGAGATGGGCTCAAAGATTGAGATCCGGAATGCCCTCCCAAGGTGCCCTTTAAGGTTTATTTATAGTTTTGTTTTTTGTGGTCTGCCAATAGCCAAATCCCGCTTTCTACTTTCACTATCCGCACCACAAACTGGTCTGCTAACAGCCAGACTCCGCTGTTCGGAGGGGCTAACCACAGGCCACCAGGGGTTTCCTGGTAATTGACCACTCTTAAGCCCGACGAATTGGAAACTTCTAGCCTGTTCGACGAACGGCGAGCCCCGGCGAATTGGTCGAACGCAGTTCGACGAACGTCGATCCCGCAAATTTGTCGAGCGCTAGGACTGTTCGCTGACCGCTGAGATGGTTCGCCGGCCGCTGAGATTGCTGAAGATCGTCGAGCACTGTTATGAAGTAATTCGCGGAGCGCCGTTCGACGGAAGCGAGGCAGGATAAGTTTGTCGAACTCCAAAACCTTTTCTGAACCCTTACTGTGCGAGCTGGTCGGCTTCCGCGTCTCCACGGCGAGTGGGGCTCGCAAGCCTCTGGGTTGGTCGAGCCCCAAAATTTCTATTCGCGCCCCAAAATGGCTAACTGTACCCCAAAAATGTCTAATTGCACCCCAAAGATGGCTAATTGCTCCCCAAAGTTCTAGGCTCGCCTAGCGAACTGCCCATTAACTGGCCGGGCTCGCCTATACTGACCTGGCCGAGCCCCGAAATGGCTATCTGCACCTCAAAATGTGTAGCTGCACCCCAAAAATGGCTAACTGTACCCCAAAGTCCTAGGCTCGCCTAGCGAACTGCCCATTAACTAATCGTGCTCGCCTATACTGACCGGGCGGAGCCATGAAACGGCCACCAACACCCCAAAATGGCTGGCTCTCCTGCCGAACGCCGTTAAGAGATAATTCGTCAAGCGCTGCTCGACTAATGCAGAGCGTTGTTCGGCTAACGTGGGGCTCGCCTATAACGCCTTGGCCGAGTCCAAGGATTGCTATTGGCACCCCAACCCCCTGGGCTCGCGTGGCGAACATCGGGGTTGTACAATATTGTTGTTAGGTGAGCTTTGCTTCAGTGTATAAGGCCTCTTCAGCTTCTTTGAAGTTCCAGCAAATGATTCTGAGTCGATGAATGTTCTTTCTCAGATTTTTGATTGTTGTCTGGAATCTGATGCTTGAGCTAATTGAGATTGTTGCTCATAGATGAAGAGAGAAATTCCTACAAAAAGAATTAGTACAAGATGTATATATATATATCTCTAATTCTTTCTAAACATCTATCTTTGTATACTTCTCTGGTATATCTCTATGTTCATCATCTGTATATCTCTGTTATGCATATTTTGTATGTCTCTTTGTTCTTCTTTATTTTCTGAGCTTTATCTGTATATATACATTGCACTATTTCTTCTTCAAAGAACTTTGTTGCTGTTATGAGAAAAGACAGAATCATTTCTTTTTAAGGTAAGGCAGAACTTGCCTTAATTGATTTATTCCTCGGAAACGAACAGTTGACATTTCAAGAAGGAGGGCATTAAATGCGTATGCCGATGGCTATAATAAAATCTTGCTTTACAGATAAAATCTGTTAAAATAATGAGAAAAATATTTGATTTGATTTGATTGAGAAGACTAGATAACAAAGTCAGATCTGATTTAAATATTCGTCGATCTGAGAGTATTTAGTCGATCTTGGGTGAGAAGGATAAAGAGATTGACTTAGTCGATCTCTGATTGGATTTCTTCGATCTAAGACTGAGGTTAGTCGAACTGAGCTTGAAGTTCGTCGAGCTCAGGCTCAAGATATTTCGTCGATCGTAGGTTTAAGAAAATTCGTCGATCACAGAACGAAGTTAGTCGATCTCAGCTAAGATTTCGTCGAACGAAATTTTACATAGAGATTTTTCAGTTTCTTACACAAACATCATGTGATCTTTTACAGTTTGATTTGATAGGTCACCTATTGTCTAGCTTAACCTGACATGGGTTATCATTTGAGCTTAACATAGGAAAACATTTAATCCTATCATAAGTAATCATAATATTTGATCCTAACCCAAATCAAAACCTATAGTTCCAACAACAATCAACACCATATGTCTAGGTGAATCCTTTAAAAACTAAGCAATTCTTGTATCTATCCACTACGTTGTTAGGACAATACTTGATGAAGAAGATCCAGAGGCATCCAACAACATCAATCCCAGGTGGGGTAGGGACAAGAATCCAAGTACCCCTAAATGTCAAAATGGACATTTCCTCATCTATAATAGTCTTCTAGCAGGGTAAAGTAAGAGCTTCGTGATATGTGGTTGGGATTGCAGTGGTAGAGAGGTCCATAGCAAAGTTTCTACAAGAAGGGATAAGTTGGGCATACGACAATAAATCGATAATGGAGTGTTGAGTACATGCTTTGACCCCCTTGTGTAGAGCAATGGGAACATCAAGATCCATTTTTTCTTCAATGATGGATGGAGCCTTCCAAAGAGGAGAAAACTGGCCTGAGAACTGGCGGTGGGAACCCCAAAATAGATGGAGGGAAGGGTGGATGAGAGAGTGCACTATGAGAATAAGGAGAGGGTGATAGTGAAATAGGAGGCTTTAGTGGCAAGATATTCGGCAGAGGATCATGAGCCATATGAAAGGAGGAAGTAGATGTAGGAGGATCCTCTTGGGTGATTGGTGGAGATAGGTGGAGAAGTATGATGCAGGCTTAAAGAAGGTAGTATCAGTCAAAATATAATGTTGTTGAGAATAGGGTCGTAACATCAATAACCCTTCTTAGTCAGGGAGTATCCGACGAAGATACACTTGATAGCGTGAGCAGAGAGTTTGTTGCACCCAGGTTTAGGAGAGTGAATGAAGGCAGTACACCTAAATACCTGAGGGGTAATGGAGAACGGACTAATGTCATGGTATATAATAAATATGGTGTCTTCCCTTGAAGAATGGTCGAGGGAAGATGATTGATTACGAAACAAGAAGTTAGGATAGCATGTCCCCAGTTGGAGTGAGGAACATTCATTTGGCAAAGAAGAGTCTACGAAATATCAAGAAGATGATAATTCTTTCATTCCACCTCTCCATTTTGTTGGGAAGTATACACATAGTTGGTCTGATGATTGACACCATTATACATGCAAAGAGAGGAGATTGGTTGCTCACGTTTTCTCAGGCATTATTAGTGCAAATAACATTTATAGAAGTACCAAAGTGTGTGCGAATTTTATTATTAAAGGTAGAGAATACTAAAAAAAGTTCACGGTGTTCTTTAAGAAGATACACCCAGGTTTATCTAGAGAAGTCATCAATAATAGTTACAAAATACAAACTATCTCTACCAACAGACGTAGAAGGACAAGGACTCCAAATGTCCCGAGTGAACCTCGTCAAATAAATGAACAGTGCGTTGACATAGCTTGGCAGGATAAGAAGAGTGACCATGCTTTCCAAATTGACAATCCTCATAGTCTAAGGCGGAGACCTCCATCTTGAAAGATGGTGGTAGTTGGTAGACATAACATTGGATGACCAAGATGAATATGTCACTGAAGTAAAGAGTTGGAGGTGGTAGATGTGGAGAGAATGGGAACAACATCGAGGAAATAGAGACCCCCACATTCAGTCCTAGTAGCAATCATCCTCTTAAAGCGAAGATCCTGAAAACAACAAGTAGTGGTTGTAAATTAGAAAAAGTAGTGCAGGTGTTGAGAGATAGCACTAAGAAACAAAAAATTGCAAGGAAAATTTGGGACATAAAGAGTGCTGTCAAGATGTAGACTAGTCGTGGTTTGGACCACCACCAATATCACCAATAGGAGCAAGAGAGACTTTACTAACAAACACTGGTGATAATCAATTTCTTTATGTGAGAGAAGATAAAACAATTCTCAGTCATATGATTGGTGTCACCAGAGTCGATAAGCTACTTACCCTTTATAGCAACATGCGCACTACCTGAAGAGGTGGAAAAGATGGTTGATTTCTTGGAGGCTTTGATGAGGGAGTCAATATCACTAGATTAAAATCAGTGGCAAGATTATGGTTGCAAAAGAGAGGGAGATGGAGAGGCCACAGACTCTGAAGAACTGAGATGAGCCTGAGGGCGGAGGTGGGAATGTTTTACAAAACATCGCTCAATGGTGTGACCAACCATCCCACAATGGGATCAAAGATGACAGCTCCCCCCACAACCCCCAATGTAGCCACCACATTCGCAGAAGGTTCCACGCCGACCAAATGAACAAAAATGTTAGAGGGTGGAACGGACACAAGGCGAGTCGCAGTAGTATCCAAGGGTGGAGATTTATGTTCTCCCTAAATTCAGTGGTGAATCTTCTCATAGAAGTCTGCATGTGGAGTAGAAAGCAAACCACTAAGAACACAAGAAAGTGTTTGTGCTGAGTGGAAAGGTCAACAGAGAAGGGTCGATGCTCGTGAATATCTATGCCAAATGCTTGAATCTCCTGCTATACAATGACTAGAGATTGATATGGTCTTGAAAAGAGATCAGAATAGAGTGTGTGGATGCGAGAAGCCTTAACATGCTTTGAGTATAGCGTAACAAGATGATCCCATGCCGCCTTCATAGTGTCATCATGTTGAATGATAGACAAACACTCAATAGAGAGATTATTTGCAAGCCAAGTACAAATGAGGGCATCACTAGCATCCCAATCAGCATAGGTGGGGGACATAGGATCAGGCAGATTCTCAGTGAGATGATGGTGTTTGCATTGCGAGTGCAATAGGAATATAAATGAGACACTCCAATTAGGAAAATTGGGCCCCATCAACTTCAATGTCATGCCAAAATAGCTAGAAGTCTGGAGAAGGTGGTGCGAGTATCATGAGTGGACGTGGAAGAGTGTGCAGTCGAGCATCCATAATGTTGGCATGGCAATCATAAGTAGAAGAGGGGGTGGGTGGTTACATAGTTGAAGTTAGCTCTAGATATAGGTGAAAGTCCAGGGGTGTCTTCACCTAGAGGGGGGGGGGGGGGGGTGAATAGGTGATGTCGACTTTTTAGATACTTTGCGGAATAATAAAACTAAGAGCAACAATCACACATCAATCTCAACACAGACACAGGCTATTTATAGTAATTCTCCAAGATAATGTGTCACTGGATACTCCACTTTCCCCCTTCGCCTATCTAGTAGTGTACTAAACTCGGCAATCTCCACCAAATCTCAGATCCGTAGATCCTATAACTTAGAGACTGTGTGTCCTACCTCAGTCCCCAACGACCCTACAACTCAGAAGCCCTATCCAGCATCATACCTCAGAGACCAAGTCTCCTACCTCATATCCCGCAAGATCCTACAACTCAGAAGCACTACCTGGCTTATTGCCTTAGAGACAATGTCTCCTATGCTCAGGCTAGACAGAGCCCTACAACTCAGATTCCACTTGGGAATCCTACAGCTCAGATTTGAGAGAGATTCTATAATTTTAATAAATTTTGTTACAAACTTTCTATAGACTCAAAATAAATAAGCTTGCATGCTTTGAAGTCTTCTTAAAGCCCTGATGAAGATTTGGTTCTACTTGTGTCTTCTTGAAGATGTCGTGGATGAAGTAGTGAAATTTCTTCTGCATAGAGCAAGACTCTTCTTTATGCTAAACGATCCTTCATCTGAATCAGCAACTTTGATCGACCTTGCTTCTTAAAGAAGTATATTGATTTGCTTTCTGCTTGCCTTCCCCTTCCTTAATCTTTACAATGGAGTAGTACTTTTTGTTGGACATGTGTGTCACATCCCTTTATTTGAGAATAATAAATCCCATATTATATTTGACCTTGCTTGTGCTGTGTTTATAGTGTGCAGAAACTATAGGTGAAATACTCCACAGGTAGAAGGCAACATGGAATCAATCTTTTGAAAGAAACACTAATGCCAGCGCTAACGATACCGCCTGGCGCTAGCGCAACCGCAGGCTCTAACACTACCGCTTGGCGCTAGCTCGAGTTCGTGCACACAACGCCACGAAGCCGACGGTTGCACAACCGCTCTGCACGAACACTACCGCAGGCGCTAGGTGCTACAGCAGGGGATAACTCCAAGGTCTATAAAAAGAGCCAATTTTGATCATTTTGATCATCCATCCCAGAGAGAGGTCTTGTGCCAAGTTCCAAAGCTGTTACTCTACCGAATTCTCATCTCCCACTCAAAGCCAAAGAAGAATTCTGGAGAAGGAAGCCATCACGCTACATCCAAAGAACGATCACATCAACCTCGCTTGAGCCACATCGGTCCTTCATCATCAACTCTAGAAAATCTCATAGAGGGAGCCTTTATTTGTATTATTTCATTTCATTGTATTTTCGTAGTGAAATCGCCTTGTGTTTGGAGACTAGGTCCTTGCGCGGCTTAGGGGGAATTCACCGCGTCTATTGGCGACTAGGTCTATGTGATTAGACCTAGGGGGTTCTTGAAGCCATATCCGGGGAAGGATTGGCTAGAGTGGCTTGAGGCCATATCCGGGGAAGGATAGGCTAAAGCCAACCGGTTCGTGGGGATACGAGTCGGTATAGAAAAGGAAAAATTGTTTTAATTTGTACGCCTCCGATTTCTAGCGATATTGAAATCAAATTTATGTAAACACTTTTTATATAATATAATCATATCTCTATTTGTGTTTACTTGATTTCTTTTAATTGGAATAAATTATAAATTGCAAATTACAATTGTTTCTTTCTTTAAGCAAAATTGTTATTTCTCTCGTATTATTTAGTAAATTACTTAAAATTATAAAAAGGATTTTTATTCCCTTATTCACCCCCCCCCCCCCCCCCCTCTAAGGGCGCCTATCGATCTAACAAGTGGTATCAGAGCATGGTTATTCCAAACGGTTTAAAAAACCAGGAATAATGGCGTCTTTTGATCTCGCTTTTTTCGAGGGTCAGGGAATTAGTAGACCTCCACTATTTACCGGGTCAGATTATAATTACTGGAAAAATAGGATGAGATGTTTTCTTATGACCTTAGATATTGAGGTATGGAATATGGTAGAAGAGGAATACTCTCATCCTACAATTGTAGTTGGAGAGACAACTTTAGATAAACCAAAAGATAAATGGGATGATAGGGATAAGCTAAAATGCAAAAATAACGCCAAGGCCATGATTGCTTTATTTTGTGCGTTACATAGAAATGAATTTAATAGAATTTCTGCATGTACTACTGCATATGAAATTTGGAATCATTTGGAAGTTACTCATGAAGGTACATCGCAGGTTAAAGATTCAAAGCTTTTTCAACTTGAGTCGGAATATGAAAAATTCCGGATGGATGAAAGTGAAGATGTTGATGCCATGTACACGCGCTTCACCAAGATCGTCAATGCCTCCAAAGCTCTTGGAAAGAACTTCTCCAATGGTGACTTGGTCTGAAAGATTCTTCATTCTCTTCCACCAAAATTCAACCCGAAGGTGACGGCCATTTCAGAATCGCACAATCTAAAAACGCTCCAAGTTGAGAGCCTTATTGGGAATCTCAAAACCCATGAGGTAGAACTCAATATCCAATATGACGAATACAACAAGGAGCCAAAGAAGAAGGCGTTGACACTAACATCAAAGAAGGAGTGCCAAGAGGATGAAGATGAAGAAAGCCTTTTGGTGAAGAATTTCTGAAAATTCATGCGAAATCCGTAAAGGAGAAACACTTTCCAGAAATTTATTCAAAAGGATGCAAGATGGAAAAGGTCATCCTCAAAGAAGGAAAAGGAGAGCGACGATGAAGAATAAATACCTCCACAGGAGTGCTTTCATTGTAGGAAGACCGGGCACATTCGGAGCCAGTGCCCAAAGTTCTTGAAGGAGAAGAAGGAAAAGCGGCACAAAGGGAAGGAGAAGAGGAACGTGCTAAAATCTAGAACATGGGATGACTCCTCCTCCTACTCCGAAGAATCAAGCGGGTCTTCATCAAGCGATGAAGAGGAAGTAAACATGTGCCTCATGGGACATGGAAACGATGGCAATGACACTAGTCCTCTTAGCGACACTGAGGTAACTCCTCCCACTTATGATGAACTCTTTAATGAATTCCTTGAAACTTGCAAAAGCTTTTGATAAAAATATGAAAGACAATATTTTATTGAATCGTGAAAATGAATCTCTTATTAAAGAAAATCAAAATCTTTCCAAAAAATTAATTGTCTTGGAAAAGAGAAAGGTTTCTTGCCAAGAATGTGATCACTCCACTAAATTGGCAAAAGATATTGAAGAGTCACTTTCTAAAGCCCTCTCTCATGCCAAAACTCTTACAAAAGTGAAGGGGGAATTAGAAAGGAAATTAGAAGCCTCACTATTGCAAATCAAAAATAACAAAAAAGGTTTTGAAAATAAGTGTGTCATGCTTGTGAAAGAAAATTCTTCCCTTAAAGCACAAGTTCATGATCTCACCATGGCCATTAAAAATTTTGGAATAGGCCAAAAATCATTGGAAATGATTTTAGGGTACCAGTGCCATGGTTTTGGAAAATTTGGGCTCGGATATCGAGGAGAGAACTACCGCCAGGCGTTAGCCACTAACGCCGGCGCTAGCACCTCATACCAGAAACCTGAATTTTCTTTTTCAAAAGGTTTTTCTTCTATAAATCCAATTTGTTCCAGCAAGAAAATATTTCAGAAAAGGGACTCAACCCCCTTTATTTCGTGTGCAAACTGTTATAGGTTAGGTCACACATCTAGTTCTTGCAGGAAAATAAAACAAAATACTTTAAAACAAATCTGGGTACCTATGGCTTCCACTTATTCTATGGGTGGTATCACTTGGGTATTCAGATCTTTACTCTCATCTTCTTTCTAGATGTGTAGGTAGGCTAAGGACAATGAAGACGTGTGGTACTTGGATTCAGGATGCTCCAAGCACATGACGGGCAATAAAGCAAAGTTCCTTAGCCTAGAAACGAAGAAGGGAGGAATTGTGATGTTTGGTGACAACGGAAAAGGAAGGATCATGGGAATTGGTACTGTTGGTAACAAATTCTTTACTATATCTAATGTTCTTTATGTGAAAGGATTAAAACACAATCTAATTTCTATTAGCCAATTATGTGATAAAGCATTAGATGTGTTATTTGAATCTTCCACTAATCTATGCAAAATATCTAATCCTACTACAAAAGAAATTTTCTTAACTGCACCAAGAATTCATAATGTTTATATAGTTTCTTTTCATGATCTTTCTAAATCATCTATAAAATGTTTTATTACTAAAAATGATGAATTAGAACTTTGGCATAGAAGACTAGGGCATGCTAGCACAAAGCTCATTGTAAAACTTGCCAAAAGTAATTTAATTAGAGGATTGTCTAGGTTAAATGGAACTTTACCTTCAATTTGTTCACCATGTCAAAAAGGTAAATTTTCTAGATCCTCTTTCAAAAGTAAAAATTTCATTTCTACTACAAGACCCTTGCAAATAATTCCTATGGATCTTTTTGGTCCCGTTAGCACTGCAAGTCTTGGTGGTAGTTTATATGCATATGTTTTAATAGATGATTTTTCAAGATATTGTTGGACATTATTTCTCTCTTCCAAATCCGATGCGTTTTGTGAATTTGCAAATTTATTTACTCGTATTCAAAATGAAAGTGATTTAAAAATTAAATGCATTCGCTCGGATCATGGAGGAGAATTTGAAAATGAAAAATTTACATCCTTTTGTTATATGTTAGGCATTAAACATGAGTTCTCTACACCATGCACACCTCAACAAAATGGCGTTGTAGAAAGAAAAAATAGGACACTTCAAGAATTAGCACGCACTATGTTATGTGAATATAAATTACCTTAAGTCCTTTTGGGCCGAAGCCGTAAATACATCATGTTATTTTATGAATAGAATCATGCTTCGCCCATCTCTTAATCTCACACCATATGAACTCTATTTTCAAAAGATGCCTAATGTATCTTATTTCAAAGTTTTTGGTTGTAAATGTTTTATTTTGAATACAAAAGATAGCTTGGGAAAGTTTGATGAAAAATGTGATGAAGGAATTTTTCTTGGGTACTCTTCAACTAGTAAAGCTTATAGAATTTTTAATAAAAGAACTAGTAGAGTTGAAGAGTCAATAAATGTAAAATTTGATGAGTTTGTTCCTTGTGTAGAAAAACTTTCCGCAGGCAACGAGGATGATCTTGTACAACCTTTGGAGCATGGTGATGAGGAATCTTCCAAAGAAGAAGAAGAGAAGGCCAAGGAAGATGAATATGTACCTCCAAGTGCCTTGAAATTCACAAAGGATCATCCACAGGAATTAATAATTGGTGAATCATCCATCGGGGTAAGAACTCGCTCTTCTCTTCATGAATCATATTCAAATATCTGTTTTGTTTCTGAAATTGAACCAAAAATCGTTTCTACCGCTTTAAATGATGAATTTTGGTTTTTGGCTATGAATGAAGAGTTAGAACAATTTGAGCGAAATAATGTTTGGAAATTAGTAGAAAGACCATCTAATCACTCGGTTGTAGGTGTAAAATGGATTTTTAAAAATAAATTAGATGGTGAATCTAGAATCACTAGGAATAACGCACGCTTAGTAGCACAAGGATATTCACAAATCGAAGGGATAGATTTTGATGAAACTTTTGCACCCGTTGCTAGGTTGGAATCCATTAGAATTTTTCTAGCATTTGCAAGCTTTAAAATAATAAAACTATTTCAAATGGATGTAAAAAGTGCTTTTCTCAACGGGTTTGTAAAAGAAGAAGTGTATGTTGAACAACCCCCCGGTTTTATTAATGAAAATTTCTCAATCATGTTTATAAACTAGAAAAAGCGCTTTATGGTTTAAAACAAGCGCCACGTGCATGGTATGAAAGACTTACATCATTTTTATTAAAGCACGGTTATATTATGGGAAGTGCCGATAATACTCTCTTCATTAAACATAATAATGATGATTTAATTATTTTGCAAATATATGTTGATGATATAATCTTTGGATCTACTAATGAAGAGTTGTGTAATGAAGTTATTGAAGTGATGAAAAATGAATTTGAAATGAGTCTAGTAGGAGAACTATCTTATTTTCTTGGTTTTCAAATATCACAAAGAATTGATGGTATTTTTATATGTCAAACCAAATATGTCTATGATATGCTTATTCGCTTTGGATTTGAAAACCTTAAACATGCTTCTACACCAATGAGTGCATCACTTAAACTAGAAAAAGATGAATCGGGAATTTCAATTGATCAAACCTTATATAGAGGTATGATAGGATCCCTACTTTATCTTAGTGCAACTAGACCCGATATTATGTTTGTCGTATGCTTATGTGCTCGATTTCAAGCCAATCCAAAAGAATCTCATTTAAAAGCGGTAAAACGATTTTTTAGATATCTTATTGGGTCATCTAGATTAGGATTATGGTACCTGCATAATAATTCATTTACACTTCACGGCTACTCCGATTCAGACTACGCTGGTTGTTCACTTGATAGAAAAAGCACTAGTGGTACTTGTCATTTTCTAGGACCTTCATTAGTTGCATGGTCTAGTAGGAAACAAAATTCAGTTGCACTCTCCACCACGGAGGCCGAATACATTGCATTAGGGAGTTGTTGTGCACAAGCTCTATGGATGAGTCAAACTTTAGAGGACTTTGGTTTTCAGCTAAAACTTATTGAATTAAAATGTGACAACAAAAGTGCCATTGATCTCACAAATAATCTGGTACACCATTCTAGATCCAAACATATAGATGTACGTCATCATTTCATAAGGGATCACATAAAAAGGAAAATGTTAAAATAAGTTTCATTGGCATGGACTCTCAACTTGCTGATAAATTCACTAAACCTCTTCCCGATGCAAGGTTTCAAATGTTAAGGTTGGAATTAGGAGTCTTAGACTTCTTAGGATGAATAACATGTAAAACGCTAATGTTTTATGCAATTTGAGCAATCAAGACATCTCTGAAAATTACAAATTTTCTGCATAAGACTACTCTTAAGACCCCTAATCACTATCAAAAAAAAGAATTTTAAAATTCTCAAAATTTCACTTACTGTTTCCCGCGCTAGTGCTAGCGTCGGTGCTAGTGTAAGTTATCGAATTTTCTGTTTTTTAAAATTCCTAAAAATCTATAAAAATATGTTAGTTTATATGTACTACTTTGATTTTGTATTTCTGACTTTTGTTATTTTTGTTTTATTTATTTTATGGAAAATCAACTACAAAATTTCAAAATTCAAGAATACAAAAATATGTTTTTGTAGTTTTCTGTCTTTTCTTTCATTAAAATCTCTCAAAACAACAAAAAACTGTATGATCTTTATTTCTAAATATCAAGCATGTATGAATTATATCGTTTAGAATTATTTACAATGTTACAATTTATTTTATCAAATTACTATGAACATTGTTTTCTTTATCATGCTTTGATATATCTATTTAAGTGCATCACATGTATTGAAATATATGTGTAGAACTAAGCTTAGCATGCCTCTAAGTATGAGTAAATGTTTTGTAATTGATAATGATACATTTTCACTCACTTATTTTGGTAATCTACATGTGTGTTTAAATCTAACAATACTTGTTTGTGTAATATAATTGTACAATGAATTAAAACTTGCATGAGTTTCCTACCTACACTACATTTGAATTGCACTTAAGAAATTAAGAAAAATGATTGTTTAACAATTTATGTTGGGTTTGCAAATCAAGTGTATTCAGAGATAAAAGATTGTTTTCTCATAATTAAAGAGAACAAAAAAAAATGAGAAATATAACTCCATCAAGAATTGTAAAGTGTCTTGTGCAACACTTAGTCTTTACACCTCTCGTTCTAAAAATATGTGCATTAAAGTGTGTGAAAGTAAATATACTTGTGTTTTATTGTGCACTATACACTAAATATGTCATGTATTTTGTGATTTAAACCATTTGCTAGTATTGCTCAAAATACACTTATGTGCACATCATTATCTTTCACAACACTTCTTCTCATGAGTATTGGATTCTAATGCTTTATCTATACTACTATTTATATTAGAAATGAACTAGATAACCTAGCATGATCTCTACAATGTTTGGTTTCTTTGAGCTTTGAATTTAAGTAACATTGTAGTAATTTTTTTTTTGATATATTCATTTCATGCCTGGTAACTTTAAGTAACACAATGAGATTTCAAAAAGGTTTAAACATCTTTACATTTTGAACTTAAACTCATATTTATACTTATGATTTTCATGCTTACAAAAAGATGTTTCGTATAATCTTCCGCATGCATATAACTCTTTACTATTTCTTTGAAATCTCTTATATACTATGCTTAAACTCTTTATCATTACCTTTATTCAAAAGCTCGATCATGATTTATCATATTTAAAGAATGCCTCCTTACTTCCCTCACTCCACCTTCTTTTGATAATACCAAAAGGGGGAGATATATTATTGAAGAAATCTAGAAAGATAAAGGGGAAATTAAATAACTCATTTAATCTATCATTTAGGGGGAATAAAACATAAATTGCATTTATGTAGGGGAACATTAAAATAGGGGGACTATGCATAGTCTCATGCTTATCATATACTATAGTTCCACTATTATCATGCTTATCATATAATATAAACACTATTGTTGATTTCTTGCTAAGAGGATTTGTTATTATCAAAAGGGGGAGATTGTTGGACATGTGTGTCACATCCCTTTATTTGAGAATAACAAATCTCATATTGTATTTAATCTTGCTTGTGCTGTGTTTATAGTGTGCAGAAACTATAGGTGAAATACTCCACAGGTAGAAGGCAGCATGGAATCAAACTTTTGAAAGAAACAACTAACGCCAGTGCTAACGATACCGCCTGGTGCTAGCGCTACCGCAAGCGCTAGCGCTACCGCCTGGCGCTAGCTAGAGTTCGTGCACACAACGTCACGACGCCGACGGTTGCGCAACCGCTCTAAACGAACACTACCGCAGGCGCTAGGTGCTATCGCGGGCGCTAACTCCAAGGTCTATAAAAAGAGCCAATTTCGATCATTTTTATCATCCATCCCAGAGAGAGGTCTTGTGCCAAGTTCCAAAGCTGTTACTCTGCCGAATTCTCATCTCCCACTCAAAGCCAAAGAAGAATTCTGGAGAAGGAAGCCATCACGCTGCATCCGAAGAACGATCGCATCAACCTCGCTTGAGCCACATCGGTCCTTCATCATCAACTCCAGAAAATCTCATAGAGGGAGTCTTTATTTGTATTATTTCATTTCATTGTATTTTCGTAGTGAAATTGCCTTGTGTTTGGCGACTAGGTCCTTGCGCGGCGTAGGGGGAATTCGCCGCGTGTGTTGGCGACTAGGTCTAGGTGATTAGCTCTAGGGGGTGCTCGAGGCCATATCCGGGGAAGGATTGGCTAGAGTGGCTTGAGGCCATATCCGGGGAAGGATAGGCTAAAGCCAACCGGTTCGTGGGGATACGAGTCCGTATAGAAAAGGAAAAATTGTTTTAATTTGTACATCTCCGATTTCTAGCGATATTGAAATCAAATTTATGTAAACACTTTTTATATAATACAATCATGTCTCTATTTGTGTTTACTTGATTTCTTTTATTTGGCATAAATTATAAATTGCAAATTACAATTGTTTCTTTCTTTAAGCAAAATTGTTATTTCTCTCGTATTATTTAGTAAATTACTTAAAAAAATAAAAAGGATTTTTATTCCCTTATTCACCCCCCCCCCCTCTAAGGGCGCCTATCGATCCAACACTTTTAGTGGTGGAAAAGCATTTCTTTTAAATTTGTTGATTGGGAGATACGATTAGGGTTTTCATCAACGCCGCACCCTTTTATAAGACAAGAATGTCTATTGGTCAATTCTAGTACTGACATTATGTTAGAGATATCTTTCCTTAGCAAACGTGATTCATTGGCTCAATCTGCGGCGATAATATATGACGTGATGCCAAAATCACACTTAAATTTGAATTCACACCTTTCTTCAATTCGACTAGATGTCTAGTCAAATTTACTTCTTTTGGACGAATCTGCATTGTGTAAAGCTTTACTTCAATTATTTTGCATGATTCGTACTGATGCCTTTGATAATCTTCAAGATGATTTATCATAGTGTATTCTTCTAGTCGAATCATCTTGGTGACTGGTGGTCTACAAGATGATATTTCATGCTTTATTCTTCTAGACGAATCGTCTACACGAATCCTCTTATTGTCTCTTCCATAAGATGATATTTCATTCCTTCAGCCTTCTAGTCGATTCATCTTGATGTTTTGCTGCTTGTGCCTTCTAGTCGAATATTCAACACGATTTGACTTGATATAACTTCATAATCTTCAAGACGATATTTGAGCTCTTCTAAACAAATCGCCTTGTCATTCATGGAATGTCGTCTTGGTTCCTCGATGACATTTCAAGTGACCTCGATGATATTTTCCTTAGTCAATTTCTTCCTTCATATAAACCCTTCAAACTATATGTAGTACACTTCTAAGACGATATGAACGTATATGTAACACCCTGCCAGTACAAATAATATTGCAATAGGTCAGGCCGATACACCACACCATAATGAACATACTAGCTAGACGTTAATGAAGTGATAACAGAAAAGACAACTACACAAAGTATAACCAAAGCGTAAGCAGAAGTATTTAATTAAACATTACTTTCAGAATTTTCCACTATCCCAGGTATGAAACAATATAGAGTTACGACCTTAAGGCCTTACATTCGAACAAATGTACCAGACTCAAAACATACATTGGCACGCAGTCCGACAATATAAGTAAAGCAGAAAAAATGGCTGGCCTTCGAGGGCCAACTCAGTAAAAGGGCCACCACCTGCTATTTCCCGCTTGGCTCACCATCACCTGCAACCAACATCCAATAAGAGGTAAACGAGGGTCAGCTATGAGCTGACCACAAACCGCATAATGATCCCCACCGGCCATATAGCTGGATGAGGGGCGTGTCACCGCTAACCTGCAAGCAAGCTGTACATGCAACATCTAACAATATAAAGAAAGTGCAACTACACTACACAGGGTGAGGTTTCAAGCATAATCAATCTTCAAGATTAAGCATCAAAGTATGAGGAACTTAGGTATGCACATGATGTTGGTTGGGTTCACCCGAAGGATCCCCACAACCGTCTAAGCAACCGCATGAGGCTAACATAACATCAATTCACAATCAACACCACCCTAAGGAACACAACCTTAGGTGGGAAAAGAGCTTTTGGTCGGTCTAGGTGAACACCTTCCACGGCCTCTCCCATGATGACACGGCTTACAAGAGGTAGGGACCTCTTACCAATCTGCATGGAAACGGGTTTCGTTCAGCCTTGCCAGTTCTCTACTCGCCGTGATCTATCGCACAACGCGGGTACGACTTTGCCTCGACTTATAAGGGTTTATCATATATAAGTGCTACACAAAATATATGTTACGCACCCAATCCTTTCACCAGGACATAGTCTTCACAAATAATAACTAAGAATGAGGTACAAGACCAATCAATTCACATTTCGTGGTGAAGGTTTGCGTTCAACTACAACCCAAGCATGGGGCATCCGTTAAGCCCTCCGAAAGACACCTAAATCTCAAGTCCCGCAATATGATGGAAAATATCTCACAGACATTCACCGACAAGCATTCTAGGCTTAATCTAAATGCAAAGTCACAATCCAAGCATCACCAATCCGAGCTCACAGGCACGAATAAGCTTCACACAAAATGCCTAAATCCATAAATCTATCGGATTTTTACATGCAATATGCTGGGGACGGACACAATCAACCTGGAGTTCCGAAGAACTTAAGGAAATCCTACACTTTACCCATTTGATGAAAGGGATACCTTATGCAAGCATAGAAAAAGGAATGAGAGGACAAAAACACGTCCTAAGACCGGGAGGAAGGATCATTACCCTTCCCGCTTTCTTCGCCGGCATGATTCTGAGATTTCAATCGGATGGAAAGAATCGCACCGGGCTGCTCTCCGAGGATTTTGAAACGTCTCAAAATTTGGAGCTTCGGAGCTCGGTCAATGGCGGAACGTGTCTTCTTCTTCTTCTTCCTTAGCTCTCAGATTTCTCATGGTTTGAGAGAGAGTGTAAAGGCAATAATAGACATACAGTTATCTCTAACACATCCTTTAAGGGATTTTGAAAAGATCCTAGCCATAAGATTCACTTTTCAAAAGGATCAGTGATGCGCTAATCTCGACACTGCTAATTAGCAGGCACGAAATGCGATACGACGACAGTGCACCGGTCGCTCAAGTAATAAAAAAATGGGAAGTTATCCCCAAGTATCGATCTCTCTAGGAATGCAATATGTGGTGATAAGAAAATAGAGTGAGGCGATTATTATGATGAGTAAAAGAAAGTAAACAAAAGGGCGTTGTGATTGGTAACCTAGACTATTGCAGGATTAAGAGATGCGGGTCAAAACTCCGCTTCGCAAGGCGGGATGGATGCAACGGCCGTGATGTCGTGCTTCAAAAGGCGCGTGGAAGGAAAGTAACTGTGACGATTGAGGGTCGCACACACCTATTCGCAACGTGGGGGGTGAGTGCAGCGGCCGCGATGTCGCGCTTCGGTATGCGAGTGAAATGGCCACAGTGCGGGGTTTTGTGAGGGTCGAGTTCACCTCTTCGCCAACATCACCACTAGCAATTGCTAGATGGATAGCTAGAACGTGTGTATGGAAGTGGAGTGGGGGCGGAGCGCATCACAACAAAGCATCAAACGAGAAATAAAACAAGAGAGTACTTCCATTCATAGACAAATAAAGATTACTCTAGTTCAATACAAAAGTTTAAGCATGCATTTACAAAAGAGAGAGGGTGGAGGAAACCATGAGATGAGAAGCATTGTCGTAGATCTTGGCCGGAATGGGGGGTCGTCACGCCTCCTCCGGGCTCAGTCCTTGGTTGCTTCCGGGGTTCAGAGGCTGTCACTACCTCCAACCGTCAACCGTCTTCTTCTTAGAGCTGGGTCTCTTCCACTTCGCCTAATGGAGATGCAACACCTTGAAATGCATGTTGTAGATGGCGGGGAATGCTTCCGGAACCCTTGATGGAGCTTAGGATCGATGGAAGAAGCTTTCCCAAGGAAGGGCATGGATGGATGGAGCTTGGAGAGGGAAAACGGCGGAGCTTGCGGAAGAATTCGCGCCCAAAACAGTGCTGAATGACCTAAAATCGCGGAGCAGGTCTTTAAATAAGCGCTGGAATAAACAGTGCGCACGACCAGTGGCGCACGACCGGTGGTCGTGCGCACTGGGCCGCTAGTGGTCGTGCGCGCTGTAGCCGGAATCCTGCAAGACAAAACTACAGAAAATAATAAAGCGCACGACCGTGCGCACGATCGTGCGTAGCAAACGCACGACCAAAATCCGAAGCTGTTTTTGGGCAGAAGATGAACGCGCACGAACAGAGGCGCACGATCAATTGATCGTGCGTGAAGGAAACGCACGATCAGTGGCATTTTAGGCTGAAATTGCCCCTAAACAACTCCAAACGTCGTACGACCCATGAACCTGCATGAAAACTCAAACATACCCGCTGGGGCATAGAAACAAAGCTCCCCAGCGACATAAAATATGCACCAAAAAGAATAAAAGGGAAGCATCCAAGATAACACACAGAATAAGGCTTTGGCAGGTACTATCTACGCAAATGAACTACTAATCCAATATGAGCGATAATCCACCTAATATGCAGTACCTATGCATGATAATAAGCCTAAATGAGTCCTAAAACATGTATATAATGGAGACTCATCACACCCCTAGACTTAACCGTTTGCACGTCTCGGGCGAACACTCAATCCAATGGTAGAAAAATGAACGTTAAGGAAGCAACTGTGCATGCGAAACACGATGGGAAGTAAAGAACTAACGAGCGTAGAAATAAAGTGGAAAAGATTTTAAAACAAAGACTATATTTTAAGAACATCTACAAGTGTAAAATACAAAATACTATTACTCTAAGGTGAATTATTGGTGAATCGTACAGTCGCACCCTAGGGAAAATAGCGTGGGTTGTAGAGGTGAGCGTTGTTCAAATTGGATCTCAAGAAAGAGCTCTCCAAGAAATCCATCAAGGTCGATGGTCATATGCTTGCCCTTTCACACCTTCTCCACTGCATGAGACGATCTCATCAAGAATCAGTAGGACTTTTAGGTTAGACTTGGGCTTGGGTTGAGGTACGGTAATGAAGTAGAAGAACGTAGGCTAAACGCACTCAACTTCCGGTAAATAAATAAATTTCAACCATAACATCCTCACCTTGAAGCACACTCCCCCAGACTTCATTCAAACACTATGATGTGCGCGAGACTACCACACTTGTGGTTTGATCCTTTTTAGAGATCTTTTACTCCCTTTTTTTTAGATCCATAGAAACATAGTTTAGGATCAATCACAATTTTTTTCAATATCTCATTTTTTTCCTGCGCACATACACCACATCACACAACCACATATTTGTTCTCCGCATCGCACAATCATCATCAATATGTATAAGTTTCAAAGCTTGACTCTAGTGCGTTTTAGGTTAGGATATGGGGCCTTGGTGAACGTTTAGTGGAGTTTGACAAATAGGAAAGGTAAGGCTCAACGGGGCTAGCAAAGGATGACGTTAGGTTGGGAATCAAAGCTCAACCGGACCAAATGATGTCCTACGTCATGCTCCCAACAAGATCATTCAACGCACTCGTTTTGAAAATAGCTTGGGGCAAGTTCTCAAACACGGAGCGAGGCCTCCTCTCCTTCCAACTCAAACAACACGAGGCTAACAGCTCTTCTACACTCGACCTAGGGCTACCGCTAGATTCACCAAATTCACCGTTTGAGTAGAGTATTAAGTAATTACACAAATGAAGTAAATAAAACTATAACTTTGTAATTAAATCTATTCTACGTGAATTTTTAAGCTGCGTGAGCGCTCTACTAGCAGCACCGCACGAGTCAAATCCTATTCAGCCACACAATCCTAAACTAACAATCAAACTTCTAAACATATAAATCAAGCATTTACACGATAATTGCTCACGAGTAAAAATAAAACGCATGTGGTGTGTGTTATGCAATGAGACAATAAATATAAATTTCCTAACTCAAAATTCTAGTATGCATGTGCGTGTGGCGTAAGCAAAGGCTCGCTCCCCCCCAGCTTGAATTGAAACACAAGCAAATATAATCTTTCAAAGCATATTAAGAACTGGGCTAAGAGTACATATGCTCCTAAGAGCATGCCAAAAGAGCGGTATAATCCTTCTTTAATGATCTCCTCCTCTTCATCCAAACGAGTTCACACCTGCATAGTTAAAAACAAAAGCAACAACAAACAAAACATAATAGAAATTAAATCAAGCAAACGGAACCGGGTGGTTCCCATGGGTTGTCTCCCAAGAAGCCCTTTTGTTTAACGTCCTTAAAGGTGGAGCAAATACCTGTATTAAAGCAGTTTACAAAGTCTAGAAATAAGCAAAAGTTGATAAATCCTAATTATTATTACAAGCTCAAAACAAATCAGCTATAAGCTGATTTGAAGTAGTAACAGCTGATGAAAGAAAAAGGTTCGGGGACCTGGTAGTAGGGGTGGAAATTAAGTAGGATGTTCAGCCTCCAACCCCAAATCTCCTCCTTTTTCGCTCTCTTCTTCTCCTCCAGTATTATATCTTCAAAGAAAAACCGCTTGCCCCCTTGTAACCAATCCTCAAGGGGAAGCACCAACGATGATGAGGAAACATGATGTTCCTTCACTGTACCTTCCTCATCCCGCCAGGCTTTCAGCTCCTCCATGCATAAGGTCTGATCAACTGGAGGAGGGGCATCCTGCATCCTTGTACATAAAGAAAGGGGTTCAGGAAATAAATTGGAAGAAAAACTAAAAGAAATCTCATCTGAGGGGACAATCCCGGCTTCATCCCCCATGGGGTGCGGCAATGACAAACTGATGATATCATCGAAGATTTCGCTAGACTCCACAGCGCCCGCAATGGCCTCCTCTATAACCTGGACTTCCTCGCACTGGAACGAAGCGGTTGCTTCAGCACAATCAAGGTTGTCCTCCTCCATGAGAGTGGGCACAACATTGTGCAGCCCTGCAACATCCTGCAAAGTGACCTCAATAAAAATATCAGCAACAGATGTAATTTTGTGCGTGGCGGGAGAGGACGTGCTTCTTAAGAGTTCGGGCTCACTCTCCACGCAAGGGCACAAATCCACGCAAAGTGGTACATGAACCGAAGAAGTATGGGGGGTCGCATCAGAAACAGAGTCATGAGGGTCACTGACGTACGTGTCGGTTCCATACCCTTCAAAAAGTGAAGGTGGAAGTGACACGTAATCAGAGGAAGAAGCTGTGCTCGCAGAATTTGAAGATGGGATGATCCGGATATCCGGCTCATCGTCATCTTCCAATTCGCGAAGATAAGCAGCACAGTCCTTCAAGGCGTGCTCTCTACTTTTGCAAAATAGGCACTGCTTTGCCGGCTTTGCCGGCACAAAAGGTGCGACAGCCGTGTAAAGGTGCGATAACGAAGGTGCAGTAGAGTAGCCAAAAGACTTATGGGCTCCGTACGGTTTCTGAACAACACCATACTCTTTGGCACCCCTATCACTAGCATGGGATGTGTCCCCACACCAACGACATCGGATGTTCAAATGCGCCCACATGATATAGAAGAAGAAAATAGCATGAAAAAGGATAAATTAAAAAGAATAAAAGACTCACTCGAAAATAATCGATTCACAAACAACACCTCAACACGCCTGCATTCCCCGGCAGCGGCGCCAAAAACTTGATGCGCTAATCTCGGCACTGCTAATTAGCAGGCACGAAATGCGATACGACGGCAGTGCACCGGTCGCTCAAGTAACAAAAAAATGGGAAGTTATCCCCAAGTATCTATCTCTCAAGGAATGCAGGATGTGGAGATAAGAAAATAGAGTGAGGCGATTATTATGACGAGTAAAAGAAAGCAAACACAAGGGCGTTGTGATTGGTAACCTAGACTATTGCAGGAATAAGAGATGCGGGTCAAAACTCCACTTCGCAAGGCGAGATGGATGCAACGGCCGCGATGCCGTGCTTCGGAAGGCGCGTGGACGGAAAGTAACTATGACGATTGAGGGTCGCACACACCTCTTCGCAACGTGGGGGTGAGTGCAGCGGCCGCGATGTCGCGCTTCGGTATGCGGGTGAAATGGCCACAGTGCGAGGTTTTGTGAGGGTCGAGTTCACCTCTTCGCCAACATCACCACTAGCAATTGCTAGATGGCTAGCTAGAATGTGTGTATGGAAGTGGAGTGGGGGCGGAGCGCATCACAACAAAGCATCAAACGAGAAATAAAACAAGAGAGTACTTCCATTCATAGACAAATAAAGATTACTCTAGTTCAATACAAAAGTTTACGCATACATTTCAAAAAGAGAGAGGGTAGAGGAAACCACGAGATGAGAAGCCTCGCCGTAGATCTTGGCCGGAATGGGGGGTCGTCACGCCTCCTCCGGGCTCAGTCCTTGGTTGCTTCCGGGGTTCAGAGGCTGTCACTACCTCCAACCGTCATCCATCTTCTTCTCAGAGCTGGGTCTCTTCCACTTCGCCTAATGGAGATGCAACACCTTGAAATGCATGTTGTAGATGGCCGGGAATGCTTCCGGAACCCTTGATAGAGCTTAGGATCGATGGAAGAAGCTTTCCCAAGGAAGGGGATGGATGGATGGAGCTTGGAGAGGGAAAACGGCGGAGCTTACAGAAGAATTCGCGCCCAAAATAGTGTTGAATGACCTAAAATCGCGGAGCAGGTCTTTAAATAAGCGCTGGAATAAATAGTGCGCACGACCAGTGGCGCATGACCGGTGGTCATGTGCACTGGGCCGCTAGTGGTCGTGCGCGCTGTAGCCGGAAACCTGCAAGACAAAACTACAGAAAATAATAAAGTGCACGACCGTGCGCACGATCGTGCGTAGCAAACGCACGACCAAACTCCGAAGCTATTTTTGGGCAGAAGATGAACGCGCACGACCAGAGTCGCACGATCAATTGATCGTGCGTGAAGGAAACGCACGATCAGTGGCATTTTAGGCTTAAATTCCCCCTAAATAACTCTGAACGTCGCACGACCCATGAACCTGCATGAAAACTCAAACATACCCGCTGGGGCATAGAAACAAAGCTCCCCAGCGACATAAAATATGCACCAAAAAGAATAAAAGGGAAGCATCCAAGATAACACACAGAATAAGGCTTCGGAAGGTACTATCTACGCAAATGAACTACTAATCCAATATGAGCGATAATCCACCTAATATGCAGTACCTATGCATGATAATAATCCTAAATGAGTCCTAAAACATGTATATAATGGAGAATCATCAATCAGAAGTGTTTCAAATTTTATATTTGGCGTCGACATCCATCAAAATCGAAGCAAGTAAAATAGGCGTTCTGTCTGCATTCATCGAGACCATAGTATTCTTTGAGACCACTCGAGACCTTTCGAGGATTTGTCGAGATTAAGTCCATAAACTGCGTACGTCGATATTCATTGAGAACATTCAACGATTCGTCGAGATCATTCAACGGTTCGTCGAGAGCATTCAGCAACACATGCCAAATAAGTACTTTTCATCGAGACCACTCAAGACCTCTCAACGAATCTTGACAGTACTTCCTTTCAGCCCTTATTTTGGGAAAAGTGGGGTTTTACAAGTCCACCTCCCATAAAAGAATTTTGTCCTGAAATTACGAAAATAGTATAGTAGCAGAATTTAAATAAACCTGAGAGAAATATCTCAGGGTACTCCTCAAGCATTGTTTGATCTCTTTCCCAAGAGAGTTCCTCTCTTGCACAATTATCCCAACGGACCTTTACCATCTGTATGGACTTGTTCCACAACTGCTTTACTTTGGTGTCTTCGATGCGAGTGAGCTTTACTTTCGTCGCTAGCTCACCATCTACCGACACTTTGTTGACCGTAAGAACATGAGTAGGCACTTTCACACCCTTCCTCAATACAGAAATGTAGAATACGTCGTGTAGACTGCTTAGCTCCTTAGATAACGCAAGCCGGTAGGCAGCGTCCCCAATGTATTCCAAGATCTCAAACGGTCCTATATACCTTGGACTCGTCTTTTCCAAGCGTAGGATTCTTGATAGTCCCTTGAACGGTTTGATCTTCAGGTAAACCCAATCACCAATGGTGAACTCGACGTTCCGGTGATTTGCATTGTAATATTTTGCATGCCTATCCTGGGCAATGAGCAACCGCTCTTGTATTTCCTGAATTGAGGTATTCGCTTCATTCATGTCCTTGTGCTTCAACAACTTTGTGTTGCCCATTTCCACCCAAGCCAAAGGCGTATGACACTTTCTACCACAGAGGGCTTCGAAGGGAGTTATCTTAATACTTTCCTGGTAGCTGTTGTTGTAGGAAAACTCAATCATATAGAGATGATCCTGCCATCTCTTCCCAAAATCCAAGGCGCACATCCTAAGCATGTCTTCCATCATCCTATTGGTCCTTTCAGTCTGCCCATCCATCTGCGAGTGGAAGGTCGTGCTAAACTTTCGCTTGGTACCCAACAGTTGATGAATCAGCTTCCAGACATTCAATGTAAAATTCCCATCACGATCACTCATGATGCTACAGGGAACTTTGTGAAATGGTACGATGTTATCAACATATAGTTTGGCTAGCTTTTCTACGGAATCATCCTTCCAGTTCGGAATGAAGTGTGATACTTTCATCAACCGATCTATGATGACCCAAATGGCGTTGTTTCCATGCTGCTATCTCGGCAATCAGTGCATGAAATTCATCGAAATATTGTCGAACTTCCATTCCGGAATCGGCAAAGACTTTAGAATCCCACCAGGTCTTTGACATTCAGCCTTTACCAACAGGCAAGTATGATACTTTGCCACATAAAGAGCAATGTCTTTCTTCATTCCTGGCCACCAAAAGAGTTTCTTCATATCCATATACATCTTTGTGCTCCCTGGGTGGATCGAGTGCTTGGTAAAGTGAGCCTTGTACATCAATTCCGCCCATAATGTACCAGCATTTTGGACACACAACCTAGCATTCTTCCACATAAGACCATCTTCGATGGAGAAATCAGCATTTGACCCATCAACAGTCGCTGCTTTGTAATGCTTCATACTTTAATCTAGCTCCAAAGCTTGTCGAACTCGGTCGGCAAGGTCATATTGAACCTCCGTCCAGTTCAAGCATGCTGAAGTAGACGCTCTCCTATTGACACAAGTGATCCCCGTGGATTCTAGATCACGGATTAGATGCTCTTCATGCATCAAAATCCAATTTGCATGCGCAGGAGCAGAACGACTTAATGCATCTGCAATAACGATTCCCTTTCTGGGAGTGTAACATATGTCGAAGGTGTAGTCCCCAAGGAACTCCATCCACCTCCTGTGTCGCATATTCAACCCCTTTTGATCCAACAGGTACTTGAGGCTTTTGTGGTCAATAAAGATGTCTATCTTCACTCCATATAAGTAGTGCCTCCATAATTTTAGAGTGAATACCACGGCTGCTAGCTCCAAGTCATGGACTGGGTAGTTCCTCTCATGTACCTTCAACTGTCGGGAGCCATAGGCAATTACCTTTCCGAATTGCACTATGACACAACCCAAGCCACTCCCTGAGTCATCGCTATATATTTTGTAACCTTCCATTCCATATGGCGAGCATAGAATGGGCATCATGGTCAGCCGAATCTTCAGCTCCTCAAAAGCTCGTGCACTTGGGTGACCAAACAAACTTTTGATCTTTCCTAGTCAATTTAGTGAGAGGAAGTACAATCTTTGAGAAGTTCTCCACAGAGTGCTGATGCGCAAATCTAACACACCGCTATAGGTGGGAGCGAGATTGCGGCACGAAACAGCAGTGTACCGATCGTTCAAGTAATATAAAATGTTGGAGTGAATCCCTAAGTATCGATCTTGAAGGAACACAGTAAGGTGGAGTTATCTATCGAGGAAGGACTTGAGATTGAAGTCCTTTCCGTCGGATGGATTGCGGAAAAGGGGGATTTGGCTTATGGAAAATAAAATAAAAGAAATTGCACTACTCCTATGCAATGCCGCTATGCAATGCTTCGCTAGGCAGTATGGAAAACTACGTAGGCCATGAAGGCACTACTTTGCAAGGGCGGATGGACAAGAAGGCTTGCGGATGGAATGGTTCGCACCAGCAGAGTCGAGGTGGATTACATAGGCCAATAACACCGCTTAGCTTGGCGGATGGAAGAGTAGGCACACGGAATGGGCGAGTAGGCTAGCGGAATGAAGTGGAGGGTGGAGTGGATTTGGTGGCGCACCTCAAATACACATATAAACGAAAGATAAATTTCACATAGACATGAAATAATCACTACAAATCAAGGTTTACATGCGCCACATCATCAAATAATAAGGAATACATTCATATACATCAACACAAATAAGAGAAAAAGGTAAGAGATATGATTGAATCCGGAGGCTTGTTGTAGATTCACTGCAGGAATCGTCGGGTTGTGAATCCACGTCCTAGCTCGGTCCCAACTATCTTCCGGGGTAGAGGAGGGTTGTCACTTCCTCCTAATGGACCCGTCTTCTGCGGTAAATAACAATCCGGCCATGTCTGCTGCAAAGAGCTCATGTTTGGCGATGAAGATGGAGGTGGAATCCTCTCCTTGAAGCACTTGGATGATGGAGGTGGCCAAGAGGATGCTCTGGCTCTATATTTGAGCCGAGAATGTGTCCGGAGCACCTACAAATGGTGGGCGATGATGGAACAGCGGATTGGAATGGAGCTGGAACCCTTAGGCTCCGGAAGGAAGATGGATCGGGCGAACTCCCGATTAGGTCGAGATCTACAGCTTTTATAGAAAACTGGTCAGAAATTGGTCACGCACGGTCGAACGCACGACCGTGCATGGACCGTGTGATATTAAAGTACAGGAGCCCGGGAATAAGAAGCAGGTGCGCCCGTGCGTTTTACTCACGCACGGTCGAAGCCGACCGTGTGTGAAAACGCACGGACAAATCCAGATGGCCAAAAAACAAGGCTAAATAGGTCGATCGTATGATTCCTTCATGCACGGGGAACTACCCGTGCGAAGAGACGCACGATCAATGACAGAACATCGTTTTACTCCACAGAAGAGAACGCACAATCACATACGACCGTGTGTCAAGGAAAATGCATGACCATGCGTTATACGCAGACATGAATTCTGGATAAATATGGATGAATCGTCCACCTGCATCAGCCACAACACAGCTGGGAATACCCCTCCAGCTCAAGCATAAACGCATAAATAGAATGGGGAGCATATTGTGCTTGCCTCCAACAACAAAGCGCGCAATTGCGCACCACAATGGGCCAAGACATTGCACTAATAGTGATAGCTTGAATGAGTAAAATATAAGCAATTAACAACTGAAAATGAAGTGCAAAAGCAGGAAAACTAGCCCAGATGAGTCCATAAAAGTGTATATAACTGGGACTCATCACACCCCCAGAATTACCTGTTTGCGCGTCCCGAGCAAACAAATTCTAAGCAAGCGGGGAAAGAAAAGTAGATTGCTTAGAATTACAATATAGAGTACCATGCGAAGTCGCATGCTCACGTGCATAAGAAAAATAATAGAGAAGATTTCTCATTATACAAACAGTTTATATTTTTTCTAAAAGAGTAAAAGCATATTACAACTACTCAAAATGGTAAACTACGGTGAATCATCCGGTCATGCATACGGAGAAAGTAAACTAAGCGCTGAGATGAGCATTGCTCAAAATTGGGGTGCAGGACAAACTCCACCGAAATCCATCGGTGTCAGTGACCATAGGCTCTCCCAGTCACATTCTCTCCACGACACTAGATTGGTTCATAGCGTGAGTCGGTAGGGCTTTAGGTTTTAAATGGGGCTTGGGTTATAGTGAGGTAAATAAAGATAAACATGGAGGCTAAGTACACCTGATAAGTAGGATTTATGCATATTTTAATTATAGTATTTAGGTTAAGTTTAATATAATTTTGTAAATATTATTTATATTTTAGTTAAAAATCACTTCTTTTATAATTTTAGTTCTAAATATAGTTGTATTTTTGTTTTGCAGATTTTCTGGTGATTTTGGTCAAATTTCATAGTACACGCCTTAGGTCACGCCCGTGACAAAGGGCGTGTAACATTAAGACCAGCGTTCGACAAAACTCGAGCTGCGTTCGACGAATCCACCGCCGTGCTGCAAGTCACGCCCCAGGTCACGCCCGTAACCCAAAGTCACGCCCGTGACCAAGGGGCGTGTAATTTAAGAATGTTTCCAGAACTGCTGCCGTGCGATCAGAGCCAAAATCCACAGGTCACACCCGTGACCTGTGTCATGCCACTTGGTCACGCCCGTGACCAAGGGCGTTTAATTTTAAAGATCACATCAAGCTTTCCACGTGGACCTGACAGCCGCTGTCGAGAAGTTGACCCAAGTCACGCCCGTGACCCAGAGTCACGCCCGTGACTTTTGCGCATGACCCCTACTCCCTGCCGCGCCGAATTCAAGCCCATGCTACATTAATTGAAGCCGTCCAAGTACACGCCCGTGACCAAAGTTACACGGGCATGTAATGTCTGAATCTTCTCCCGCCGTCACGCAATCGCCCACGCCGCTGTCCCAGCTGCAGAACTAATATTACACGCCATGGGTCACGCCCGTGACCGAGGGCGTGTACCCTCAAATTTTCTCCTATAAATTCAGGAGCTCAATTCCAGCAATTCCTGCTCCTTTCCCCTGCCCATTTGGGCTACTTGGATAGTTTTTATTTTCATGTTCATGTTTATTTTTAATTAATGTAATTTTCTTTCTTTAGCATAGTTTAATTTTTGTAATTTCATTTCATGCAAGCTAGCTTAGTTTTAATTCCATGCAATGTAATGTAACTTTCAATTTATGTAATCTCTTTTAGTTTTGAAATGAATTTTTAATCTCTCTTTTTATGAAAATCTCTTCCATTCTTCTCTTTCTCTTTATGTATTCTCTTCTATTTAGCAAATTTTCAGTTCTTGATTTTTAGCAAGCTTTGAATCGAATTTATCTTCTCCTCATTATCATTTCTTCTCCCCTTAGATTTATTCTCGAAATATAACAATATCGAGTTCATATTCTGGTTATGAATTTCGGTATTTGTTTTCGTATTCTAGCTAGCCGAGAGGACGTGCGTACGAATCGATCACTCGAGAATAAAAAGAGTTACAAGCACCCCTCGAGAGAGGATGACGTAAATCTTCTGGATAGGAGTAAAATCTTATAGAGGGATTCACAGCGTAAAGCAAGTCTTAGGTAATCAATTATAGTACGAGAGTCCGGTTGATTTTTCCTAAGCTTAATTGGGCATTAACCTCGAGAGAGGCATGTTCGAGCTTCGGGAATCCCCACGGTCAAGGCATAAAGTTGAATGATAGTATTTATCTTTTTATTTTTTTTATCTCAAATCTTTGTTTTAAATCTGAAAGAGGAGGATTAGTTCTTATTATTATTATTAAAAGATCTTGATTAAGTTTTTGCTTCAAAATACATGATATGTATATTTATATGTGTTTGCTGAATGAGTAATTAACACAAACCGTGAGAGTGTATAAATAAAACACAGCACAAACAAAACATACAAAACAAACTAAAGCAAACCAGATGACACAAAGAAATATAGTAGTTCCCCTCAACTGGGTACATCTACTCTTCTACCCACTGGTAGGAATCCACTAGGAGGTTGTTGATAAGGTGCCCTCTCACCAAGGTGATTTTGATAAGGTGTCCACACACCATGTGAGCTGTTGATAAGGTGCTCTAACCAAACTACAGGTTTTTGCTAAGGTGCCCTGTCACCAGGAGTTAACTTTTGAAGGGAGTTATAACCCTATACAAGATGGAAAGGAAAAGAAAAGAAAAATAGTATATAGTGTTCTTCTCTGTATAAGAAGACTCTTGAAGATCCTGATATGGTGTTGAATGGCTTTGAATATTATGTTGAAGAGCTCCCCCTACCTGATATAGTTTGATGATAGTTCTGGAGGTCTCTTCTCTTGGTTGTACACAGCTTCTTTCCTTTTATGCAGTGATGATCCTGAGCAAGTAGTTGTGATTTGTGTCTCATGATGTATATAATCTGCAGGAAAGTGTTAGCAAAGAAAATAATAGATTTGCTCTGTGTTTCTGTCGTGTGTACTGCTCTGTCTTTCTTCTGTATCTTCTACTTTATAATCTGAGGACCCTTGCTCTTAATTTGAATTCTTCTCTTGGGAAGAAGAGAAAAGCTGAGGTCTCTATCATTGATTTGACTCTTCGAGAAGATAACCTGCCGTTTCTTTTCATTAAAGATGATCTGCAATGGCTATAATATTTATTGATCTGCAACGGCTAAGTTAAATAATATAAAGAAAGATAGCAAATTAAAACAATATTATTCGAGCTCTGGCTAAAATTTGTCGAGCGCAGAACGACATTTGTCGAGCGCCTTTCTGAAGATTTGTCGAGATCTTCGCATTTCATCATTCGTCGAGCGCCTTTCTGAGGCTTTGTCGACCTCTTCCACTTTTTGTCGAGCGGTGTTCAGAGAATAATTTGTTGACCGCTGAGACTGGCTGTCTGGTGAGTGGTTAATGAAATGACAGATTCGTCTAACGTCATTCGACAAATGTCGAGCTCCGTTCGACGAAAGCAGAGAATAAATATTTTATTTTCTCCGATTCGATCGCATTATATTTAATTGAAGTTTTCTTGATGAGATTTTGTTTTTTAAGTTATTAGATAGATGAGCTTAGAGTTTAAAAGTTGATCCTAACTCAAATCAAACCTAAGGTTCCAACAATCTCCCCTTATTTGAGTTGGGATCTTTGATCCAAATTTAAAACTAGTGGACTGGTAATCTCATTTTAGTCTAAACAGCTTTTAAAGATTTAAATTTGCAGCAGCTTATTTCTTGAAGTTAAAATTTTCAATTGCAGCAACCTTTGGATTAAATTGAAGCTAATCACCTGGAATTTTTCAAAAGTTTGTGGTCTGGTAGTCTCTCCTTATTTGATCCTAACTTGTATTTTTCTGGGGTTTTAATGAGTTATCTCCCCCTGATTAGTTTAGGATGCAAATCTTATTATTCTCTTTTACTCTCTCACTTGTCTTCTCTTATTTTCTCCTTTTCTCACTCTTTTAGTTTTCAATTTTCTTCTCGAGACTCTTAAATTATTTTCCTTACAGATTTATTTAAGCAACTCATTTGATCTAAATATGATTTTAACATCTTGAATTGTTACAGCTATTAATGAATTTAGAGAATGTTTTAGATCATAAAAACATTGCAAGATATCTTCTTTCTCATAGAATCCCCTTATCAGAAGACACTCACACTCAGTGCTATGATCATTTCTGATCAATGCAGCTACAGCACAAGCTAACTTGGAGAAGTCTGTAAGAATACAAAGTTGTCTTAACATTGTTTTTATGATGGAAACAATTCATGTAAATTTTAGATTTGCTGTTTGAATTGGGATGGAGTTTAATGGTGAGAAACTTATCAATAATTAATTAGGAAGTTTCTTTAAATTTTATTAGAGTTGAAAGGTTTAGCTTTTGAACTGTATTAGCCTTTTTATTTCATTAAAATATGAGTTTGAAAGTTTTTCTTGAATCTGTTGAACATAATTGATTTTTTTTTCTTTGGAAATTTGTTCAGACTTCTTGGCCTACATTTTGAGATTTTTCCCATTGTCTGTGCTTGCTTTAGAAAATTTGTTTTTAAGAAAAACAGTTTGTTCTTTTGAGGTTTTCAAATTTTCTTGAAGTTTATTATTCTCAAGAGTTAAAAAGTTTATTTAAGTTAACTCTTTTAAGATTTTGTTTTCAGATTTTATTAAGTCTGTAAATGTTAATTTAAAGTCAGACTTGAAAGTATTAGAGGTAGAGTTGAAAGTTGAAGTTACCTCTTCTACCTTTCCTAATTTAGCTTCTGCATCTGGGGATTGATGTGAGCCAAATATGGCCATCATGCAGAAAGCTCTAGCTCTAAGTTCTTCTTCTTCTTCTTCTTCACTTAGATTTGTTGATGGATCAGCATCAAAAATATAGTTAGTTGAAGAGATGGAAGAAGGTTCAGTTACCATCCTAGAGAGGGAGTTCCAGATTCCTCTTGCAGAAGTGCAGTCTTCAAGTTTTTGAAGAATGTCTTTTGACACTGACTGAGCCAAGATCTGCATGGCTTTGGCATCTGCATCTATTGAAGAGTCTGAAGATGGGTAAGGCTCTGTAGATGGGGAAGGTACTTTATGTTTATCAGTCTGCCCATCATCAGCACCAGCTTTTAATTTATCAGGCTTCATTTTGCAAACACGGGCAGTGACATCAGTTTCTCTGTTATCACATATTTCGGTAGTTTTATTTGAAGAAGATATATCAGCGCCAGCATAGAAAGATCCTGACAAAATGGATTTGTAAATTTCTTCATCTATGGCATTCATATATAACTTAATTCTAACTTGCCATAAAGAAAAATTATCCAAATTAAATATAGGTGGATCTGAAAACAGAAAGTTTACTTGTGTCATTTTAGAAAAAGCTTTTTAGAACAGATTTAAGAACTAGATGATCTTTGTGATTTCAGGTGTTAACCTGTGTGACAAATCAACCTAGCTCTGATACCAATTAAAAGAGGAGGTTTAGTTCTTATTTTTATTATTAAAAGATCTTGATTAAGTTTTGGCTTCAAAATACATGATATGTATATTTATATGTGTTTGCTGAATGAGTAATTAACACAAACAGTGAGAGTGCATAAATAAAACACAGCACAAACAAAACATAAAAAACAAACTAAAGCAAACCAGATGACACAAAGAAATATAGTAGTTCCCCTCAACTGGGTACATCTACTCTTCTACCCACTGGTAGGAATCCACTAGGAGGTTGTTGATAAGCTGCCCTCTCACCAAGGTGATTTTGATAAGGTGTCCACACACCAGGTGAGCTGTTGATAAGGTGCTCTAACCAAACTACAGGTTTTTGCAAAGGTGCCCTGTCACCAGGAGTTAACTTTTGAAGGGAGTTATAACCCTGTACAAGATGGGAAGGAAAAGATAAGAAAAATAATATATAATGTTCTTCTCTGTATAAGAAGACTCTTGAATATCCTGATATGGTGTTGAATGGATCTGAATATTATGTTGAAGAGCTCCCCCTGTCTGATATAGTTTGATGACAGTTCTGGAGGTCTCTTCTCTTGGTTGTACACAGCTTCTTTCCTTTTATGCAGTGATGATCCTGAGCAAGTAGTTGTGATTTGTGTCTCAGGATGTATATAATCTGCAGGAAAGTGTTAGCAAAGAAAAGAATAGATTTGCTCTGTGTTTCTGTTGTGTGTACTGCTCTATCTTTCTTTTGTATCTTCTACTTTATAATCTGAGGACCCTTGCTCTTAATTTGAATTCTTCTCTTGGGAAGAAGAGAAAAGCTGAGGTCTCTATCATTGATTTGACTCTTCGAGAAGATAACCTGTTGTTTCTTTTCATTAAAGCTAATCTGCAACGGCTATAATATTTATTGATCTGCAACGGCTAAGTTAAATATTATAAAGAAAGATAGTAGATTAAAACAATATAAGTCGAGCTCTGGCTAGAATTTGTCGAGCGCAGAATGACATTTGTCGAGCGCCTTTCTGAAGATTTGTCGAGCTCTTTGCATTTTATCATTCGTCGAGCGCCTTTCTGAGGCTTTGTCGACCTCTTCCACTTTTTGTCGAGCGGCGTTCAGAGAATAATTTGTTGACCGCTGAGACTGGCTGTCTGGTGAGTGGTTAATGAAATGACAGATTCGTCTAACGTCGTTCGAAATGTCGAGCTCCGTTCGACGAAAGCAGAGAATAAATATTTTATTTTCTCCGATTCGATCACATTATATTTAATTGAAGTTTTCTTGATGAGATTTTGTTTTTTAAGTTATTAGATAGATGAGCTTAGAGTTTAAAAGTAGATCCTAACTCAAATCAAACCTAAGGCTCCAACAAAATCAAGTTTTGTTTTCTTTATTTTAATTTATTTTTGGTTATCTTTTTAGTAGTTTTCTTTCCTCTCCAATTTTATCTCCGTTAAAATAATAGTTAGCTTTCTCGAAGTAGAAGTACTCGACATACCCGAGTTTAATACAACCTTGGTATTTTAATAAAATATCCTATATTATATACGATAAGGTATGCTTGCCTTCATCGGATATAGTATTGGAAAATATCAACAATCATCTTCGCAAAATCATAAATCATAAACCCTAAGAAGAAGATTAAATTTTCATATCAACACCTAACCCAACATGAGCATAAGGTAGAGCTACCCGCGCGACTATAAATAAACAAGTGCACCACACTCCCAGACTTGGACTTTTGCAACATAGGTTTGTGCACCGCCTACTCCCAATACATAATTTTTCTAAATGATTTTCAATAAAACTCATTTTTTTCTTTTTCTCCTTTTTAATCATTTTTTTCTATCTTTCTTTTTCTTGTCTTTTTCTTTCAGCAAATTTTTCAAATGAGCATATCCACAGATTCACATAATAAACACCACAATCAACACCCCCCAAAATGTAAATAAAACTATAATTAAAGCTCAGATTTGGGTGTGCGACTAGGTTAGGCTTTTAGGCTTTGGTGAGATATATGCGGAGCTGAATCAATGAAAGGGGAGGCACAAAGGGGCTAGCAAGGGTAGACGGTAGGCATGAAATAAAAAGTTCAATCGGGCCAAAATAATGGCCTACGCCATTCTCACGCACTAGAACTATCCTATGCCAATGCTTCAAGAATCGCTTGGGGAAAGTTCTAGCCACCGAGAAAGATTCTCCTTTCTCCCGACTCAAGCAATACAAGTCTAGCGATCGTTTACACACATCCATATGCTACCATTTGATTCACACCAGATTCACCATTTGAGTAGAGTAAACAACATTTACACTAATAGAAAAAATATAAAACTACAAGTATAAAAAGAAATCTAATCTACACAAATTTCTATGCAACCGAGCACTTGACTAGGAGCACTACTGGAGTCAACATTTTACTCCGCTACATAGTCCTAAGCCAGCACCTAGACTTTCCCAAATATGCAGAAGAATTAAATTCAACTCAGAGCACGCATATAGATGAGTATGCGCTCAAGTGGGTGTTGTGATGTGTGGTGAAAATACAACAAAATAACTGAAATAAAATCTTCTAACATGCTATTCAATAGTGCACGAAAGTGGGCACAGAAAATGGCTCTCCCCCAGACATAAACTAAGAAATCTAACACAAGATATAACCATGAATTTCAAAATGAAGTCTAGGGAAAGAGAGTAACCAATGCTCAACAAGTGAGCATACCAGAAGACGCGTGTAAACCAAGACAAAGCTGCAGCATTCCCATCCAGAAAATGAACCTGCAGGGGTGAGCTCCGCAAAAACAAAAGAAAGTAGACATACTAAAAGGAAATGCAACTAACTAAACTGAAAACATAAAAAAAATGCAGGAAAAGGTAAGATAACTATTGGGGTTATTGTCCTCCCAGCACGACTTATTCAAATTTAAAATAGTTCTAGCTAATGGGTCTATGAAAAGAAAAGTGCACAGGTAACTGTTCTAATATCCGTGTCGGTAACGAGTACCGATACGGTGATAAAATAGTTACCCCTCTACCTAAATAAAAATACCTGCTCATCACAGGTAGAGGAAGAAGAAAGTAAGAAGTGGAGGAGGAGTCCTCCGCACTATTCTCACCAAAATGTATGTCCTTGCCCAGCAAGGTATCGTCTTCTTCAGGCTGGGTGCAGGAGGAGAAGGCAATGAGTGGAGATTCCACCATGGAGGGGGAATCAACCTCCTCACATAGGTGGATGCTCGCCTCATTGGCATGAGCAACATGCTCTGAGTCCTCTTGGAGTCCCTATGAAGAATCAACCTGCACAGGCTCAGACACTGAAGAAGGGGGGTCAGGAAAGAAAAGAGAAGAATAACATAAATGATCTAAAATTAGGGGAGTGGTCCCGGTCTCACTCCAAAGAGGTTGGAGAAGTAAGATATTGCTGACATTGTCGACAATGCTGCAAGGCTCCGTAGGATCATCTATAACCTCATCCATGATTTGGACTTCCTCCACTGGTGCTGAGGAAAAATCCTCTTCACCTTGAAGGTTGTCCTCCTCCATAGGAATAGGCATAACACATAGATCACCTGCCTCTTCCTGCGAAACATCCTCAAAAATGTCGTCAAAGACAAATGTAGTAGTATGCACAATAGGGGGAGGAATAGTGCTCGGATAAAAGTCAAGCACCGATTCCTCACAAAGAATCAAATCCACGCAAGGTAATATATGCACAGGGGAGATGGGCTCAGCCATGTCAGAGCCTAGATAAGCCACAACTCTGATGAGCGTGCCTGCATCATTCCCTTCAAAACTTGAAGGTGATACATCAACGTAATCAGAGGTGGAAGGTGTGCTGTCAGAGTTAGGAGTCGGGACGATCCAGATATCCGGCTCGTCATCCTCGTCCAGTTGGCGAAGAAATTCAACACAATCCTTCAAGGCATGATCCATGCTCCGACAAAACAAGCACTGTTTTGCATTTTTTCGGCTCAAATTGGGCCAGAGATGAATGCAAAAAATGGCACGTACGGAGCGGAAAAGTAGCCATCGGACTTAGGCACGGGGTATGAAGGACCGTAGGAGAACGGTGCTCCATACACTGGGCCACAAGAATTATGCCCACCATCTCCAATAGGCAGTTATCACTAGTGTGAGAAATATCTCCACACCAATGGCAACGGATATTAACTGCGGCCCACATAGCGTGAAGATAACAAGATTCAAAAGAAAAATACTATTGTGCAAAACACTACACCTAACAATAAATTACTAAGACAACCTAAAATAAAACAGGAAAAAGGAATAACAAGAACTGAAATAAAATAAGGATGCAATTTACAAATGGAAGAACTTCTCTCGCAGGTTCTCCCTATCCAGAAAACTCACACGACTGTGTTCCCCGGCAACGGTGCCAAAAACTTGATGCGCAAATCTAACACACCGCTATAGGCGGGAGCAATATTGCAGCACAAAATGGTAGTGTACCGATCGTTCAAGTAATATAAAATGTGGGAGTGAATCCCCAAGTATTGATCTCGAAGGAACACAATAAGGTGGAGTTATCTATCGAGGAAGGACTTGAGATTGAAGTCCTTTCGGTCGGATGGATTGCAGAAAAGGGGGATTTGGCTAATGGAAAATAAAAGAAAAGAAATTAAACTACTCCTATGCAATGTCGCTATGCAATGCTTCGCCAGGTGGGATGGAAAACTACGTAGGCCTTGAAAGCACTACTACGCAAGGGAGAATGGACGAGATGGCTTGCGGATGGAATGGTTCATATCGGCGGAATCGAGGTGGATTACACAGGCCAATAGCGCCGCTTAGCTTGGCGGATGGAAGAGTAGGCACACAGAATGGGCGAGTAGGCTAGCGGAATGAAGTGGAGGATGGAGTGGATTTGGTGGCGCACCTCAAATACACATATAAACGAAAGAGAAATTTCACATAGTCATGAAATAATCAGTACAAATCAAGGTTTACATGTGCCACATCATCAAATAATAAGGAATACATTCATATACATCAACACAAATAAGAGAAAAAGGCAAGAGATACGACCAAATCCGGAGGCTTATTGTAGATTCACGGTAGGAATCATCAGGTTGTCAATCCGTGTCCTATCTCGGTCCCAACTATCTTCCGGGGTAGAGGAGGTCTGTCACTTTCTCCTAATGGACCCGTCCTCTCCGGTAAACTATAATCTGGCCTCGTCTGCTGCGAAGAGCACTTGCTTAGCGATAAAGATGGAGGCGGAATCCTCTCCTTGAAGAACTTGGATGATGGAGGCGGCCAAGAGGATGCTCCGGCTCAAGATTTGAGCCGAGAATGTGTTCGGAGCACCTCCAAATGGTGTGCGGTGGTGGAACGGAGGACTGGAACGGAGCTGGAACCCTTAGGCGCGGGAAAGTAGATGGATCGTGCTAACTCCCGAATAGGTTGAGATCTGCAGCATTTATAGAAAACTGGTCAGAAATTGGTCACGCACGGTCGAACGCACGACCGTGTATGGACCGTGCGATATTAAAAGTACAGGAGACTAGGAAGAAGAAGCAGACGCGCCCGTGCGTTTTACTCACGCACGGTCGAAGCCGACCGTGTGTAAAAATGCACGGACAAATCCAGATGGCCTAAAACAAGGCTAAACAGGTTGATCATGCGATTCCTTCACGCACGGGCAACTACCGGTGCGTAGAGACGCACGATCAACGACATGACATCGTTTTCCTCCATAGAAGAGAACGCACAATCACACACCACCATGCATTAAGGAAATCGCACGACCGTGCAATATACGCAGACATGAATTCTGGATAAAAATGGATGAACCGTCCACTTGCATCAGCCCCAACACAGCTGGGAATACCCCTCCAGCTCAAGCATAAACACATAAAAAGAATGGGGAGCACATTGTGCTTGCTCCCAACAACAAAGCGCGCAATTGAGCACCACAATGGGCCAAGACATTACACTAATAGTGAAAGCACGAACAAGTAAAATATAAGCAATCAAGAACTGAAAATGAAGTGCAAAAGCAGGAAAACTAACCCAGATGAGTCCATAAAAGTGAATATAACTGGGACTCATCAAGCGCCTATAGTAGGCGGCAAGTTCAAAGAAGCTTCGGACTTCTGCCACGTCTTCAACACAGGACACTCTCGGATTGCCACTATCTTTGATGGATCGACTACAATTCCCTCCCCACTAACAACATGACCATGGAATGCCAGTGATGATAGCCAAAACTCGCACTTAGAGAATATGGCGTATAGCTGACTCCTCCTCAAGGTGCTCAAAACTGCGTGCAGATGCTCTACATGCTCCTCTTCAGACTGAGAGTATACCAATATGTCATCGATGAAGATGATCACAAACAGGTCCAAGTACTCTCGAAACGTTCTGTTCATCAAGTCCATAAATACTGATGGTGCGTTGGAGTGACCGAACGGTATTACAGTGAACTCATAGTGCCCGAAGCAGGTACTGAACACTATCATTGGAATATCACATTCCCGTATTCTCTGCTGATAATAGTTGGACATTAAGTCTAGTTTAGAATACACTATCTACCAAACTAGTTGGTCGAACAGGTCATCGATTATTGGAATTGGATAACGGTTCTTCTCAGTCAGTTTATTCAGCTCTCGATAATCGATGCATAAACGCAAGCTCTCGTCCATCTTTTTCACAATGAGGATCAGTGCACTCCAAGGTGATGAACTTGGACATACATAGCCTTGCTCTAGCAGTTCTTGCAACTAAACCTTTAGTTCGGCTAATTCTTTTGGCGATATCTAGTTCGGTGAGCGTGACACAGGTTTGGCACTTGGCACCAACTCAATACAGAAATCACTCTCTCACTGGGGTGGAGCTCCGGGGAGTTCATTAGGAAACACGTCGCCATACTCCGCTACTATCGGGATATCACTTAACCTGTGATTAGGCTCTGAAGCCCCCAATAAAGTGAAGAACAACTCCGCGCCTTTTCTCACCGCCTTAACTACATGGAGAGCAGACATTAGTGTCTTGCTCGCTCCTCGCATACCCGCAAATGTGGTTTCGTCTCCGGTTTTCTTCCCAAAAGTAATCTCCTTCGAATGAAAATCTTCCTATCCGCTCTTTTACACGGCTCTTCCTATCCGCGCTCATTCGAGACCCGTTGGGCAGCACTACCTCCAATCTATCTTCTACCAATGTAGACGGCACTCTGATTCGCACCATGAAGTCCTTTGACAAAAAAGTGTGTGATGCTCCCGTATCGAAAAGTGCTCTCGCTAGATAGTTGAAAATTAGGACAAAGCCTAATTACACACGAATAAACATAAAGTCACACAAAGGTATAAACCACATATAGATGTAATGCTGAGTCCTAATTCATACCTATAACGACATCAATTTGTTGGATGGATTCTTGTTGTCCAAAGGAGTAGACTCTCGGCGGGGTTGGAATATGCTAGGAAGCAGAAGACTCTGCAACTTTACCCTTTTCCACATAACCTACCACACGAGCATAGTCCACTGCTCGGTTGTCTGTCTTCGGGGGGGCCACTTCGGCACACTCGGGTATTGTGTCCCACCTTTCCACAAGTGAAACATGTTATTGGACCTTGTGCAGTCGTAGCACCCAATATGTTAGAGCGAGCCAGTTCTGCAAACTTAAACTTCCTCTTGTTCCTTCTGAACTCAGATTTGAACTGAGAGTCCGGCGCATGAAGTTCTGGCTTCTTCACATTGAGCCCTTTTGCGCTCTACACTCTCTTCTTCTCCAACTCAAGATATCTAATAGTTTGCACCATTACATGGAAACCAAAAGTCATTGGGCCTACTAGGAGCAGCCTCAACTCATCTCGAAGCCCTTCATAGAACTTATTAGTTTTCGTCTCCTCATCTACCATCAAAGATCCCACGTAGAGACCCAGTCAGGTGAACTCATGCAAGTAATCATTTATGGAGCAATCACAAGGAGTTAACTGCAGAAATTGGTTCTGCAACGCAATGCGCTGGGAAGAGGGTATAAACCTCTAGAGAAACGAATTTGAAAACTCTGTCATTGAGATTTCGGTAACATCTCTACCACCAAACTTATGCATCTCTTTCTCTTCCCACCAAAGCACTGCTTCTTTGTCAAGAAGGAAAGTGTCTAGGGTGACCATCATGGATTCATCAGTCCCTGTCTCCTTTAGAGTTCTCCTAACTCTTGACAGCCAATCCTCTGCCTCCGTTGGGGATTCGGTCCCCAAGAAGGTTGGAGGATGAAAGCTCAGGAAGTGCTTTAATTGTTGGTCACATGCTCGTCCCACAGCTACTTGCTCAACTCGATGTTCCACCCTCGACTCTACTACAGGTTCCACTACAGCAACAGGTGCTGGGCCATATCCAAAGTAGGAGTAGTAGGCTACGCAAGCTGCCCAGACTGAGTATTGATCATCGCGAAGACTGCTTCAACGACTAATATGATAATCTCAGCAGAAGGAGTGGTCACAGGCACTTTAGTGGACGCACTACTTTCAGCAGTGTTACGGGGTTGAGACTTCCCCACACCACTCCTAGTCACCTATAATCATGTAACACACAATTTAGTGACCGAAAACATAGCAACCACAAATAAGGAACGCTACGGTTCCGAAAACAAGTGTGTTTTTCATTCCTAAGTGGACATTCTTATTAGTGTTTTATCTTTTTAGGTGGACGCACATCCCGTGCACACAACCCTTTAAAAGGAATTCGGCCTCGAATTAGTTAAACTACAGATCGACTCCTAAGTCTGATACCAAATTATAACACTCTGGTAGTACAAATAATATAACAATAGGTCCGGTCGGTACCCCACGCCATATTCAACATACTAGTTTGATGTTAATAAAGTGATAATAGAAAAGACAACTACACGGAGTATAACCAAAGAGTAAGCGGAAGCATTTAATTAAACATTACTTTCAGAATTATCCACTATCCCAGGAATGAAACAATATATAGTTACGGCCTTAAGGCCTTACATTGGAACAAATGTACCAAACTCAAAACATACATCGGACACAGGCCGACAATACAAGTAAAGCAGAAAAAGTGGCTGGCCTTCGAGGGCCAACTCAGCAAAAGGGCCACCGCCCGCTATTTCTCGCTTGGCTCATTAGCACCTGCAACCAACATCCAATAAGAGGAAAATAAGGGTCAGCTATGAGCTTGCCACAAACCGCGTAACAATCCCCCCCCCCCCCCCCCCCGACTATCTATCCGGCTCAGGGGCGTGCCACCGCTAACCTGCAATCAAGCCGTACATTCAACATGTAACAATATAAAGAAAGTGCAACTACTCTACACAGGTTGAGGTTTCAAGCACAATCAATCATTTAGGTTGAGCATCAAAGTAAGGGGAACCTAGGTATGCACATGTGTTGGTTGGGATCACCCGGAGGATCCCTACAACCGCCTAAGCAACCGCATAAGGCTAACATAACATCAATTTACATTCAACACGACCCTAAGGAACACAACCTTGGGTGGGAAAAGGGCTTTTGGTCGGTCTAGGTGAACACCTTCCACGATATCTCCCATAATCACACGACTTACAATAGGCAGGGACCTCTCACCGATCTGCTTGGAAACGGTTTCAGTTCAGCCTTGCCCGTGCTCTAGTCATCGTGATCTATCGCACGACGCGGGTACATCTTCGCCAAGACAAAGGATTCATAAATAATAACCAAGAAGGAGGTACAAGATCAATCACTTCACATCTCGTGGTGATGGTTTGCATTCAACCACAAACCAAGCATGGGGCATCTGTTAGGCTCTCTGAAAAACACCAAAATCTTAAGTCCCGCAATACGATGGCAAATATCTTAGATTCATTCTCTGGCACGCATTCTAGGCTTAAACTAAATGCAACGTCACAATCCAAGCATCACCGATCCGGGCTCACAGCCACGAATAAGCATCCCATAAAATGCCTAAATTTGTACGTCTATCGGATTTCTACATGCAATATGTAACATCCCCAGAACATCTAGACCCCTAAGGTGAATTTTGTCATGATAGGGTCATGACATTGCTCTAGAAGATCAAAATTGACCTAAACCAAGGTGAATGGATGAAAATCACCTTGGTGTGCAAATAGCCAAATTTGACTCCAAGGCTTAAGGCTTGATATTAAGCTTCAAAATGACAAGTTGACCCCACCAACTCTTCATAAACTCCTCCTGGAGTTCCTTGGGTCCCATAGGACCCATTGGGGTCAACATAATTGATCAAACTGACGAAAGTCAACTCTACCCCCAAATAGGTCAAACCACCCAATTTAGGGTCAATTAAGGCTCAAGTGACCTAATTGACATTTCCCAAGTCCACCTAACCATCAAAGGATTCAACTTTGACCCATTGGACCACTCAATTTCATCTATTTGACCAAAGTCAACTCTTGACCGACATCACACCAGATTGGCCTAATTAGGCTAAATTGACCCAATGTGGACCCCACCATGGCCTAATCGCAAAGGGGTCAATTAAGCGCAACAGAGGTTTCTGCCCTGCGGACTGGTAAGGCGAAGATGATTTCGAGATCGTTGGAATTCCTCCCCTTACCTGCTGTTCGACCTATATCTCCAGAAAGAAAATGCGAGGTCGTCATCATTGAAACTGATGACATCCTTGTTAGCAACCAAGAGTTAAAAAGGAGAAGAAAAGAGGGAGAAAGATCGCATAAGAGAGAATTCGAAAGAATGGACCTTGAGAGCTTAAGGGGATCAGACCGCCTCTTATTGACCGTAGAACCCGCAGTCACAAAAGATATTGAAAATACCTTATGTGACTGCGGTCTAAATTTCTTTCCAAGTACTCTTTTTGCGCAAACTCTTTTATTTTCGAACTATTGGTAGTTGAGCTAATCATCAGATTCTTTTGACCGCATATGATGAAGTTATCGAGATCGAAGAAGGAGAACTTCCACCGCAAAAAATTGTGATCCCTCCCCAGCTCGCTAACATCCTTAATCCAATGCTTTAGGATGTTCGCTCCATGCTAATTCGGTAGCGGATTCAAAATGATCAACTCCGTGATCGGGACAATCAGCTCCGCGATCTTGAAGAAAAACTTCGCTCCAACGAAAAATGAGTTTGCGAGGAGTGTGACCTGAAGAATGTCAAGCTCGCTCGAGCACTCCAAAAACTAGAAAAGGATGCTGAATACTACAAAGGGAAAGCCGCCGCTCTATTTGCTGAGGTTGCATTGTTGAGGGGCGATCCTGCAAAAATGATGATGAGGCCAGGGACATCTGGCGATCATTCAGAAGAGAGACCATCCTCAGAGATCATGGTTATCCCCGTGGAGCAAGTAGACAGGGAGATGTAAAAGATTCATTGAGATGCAATGTCACCTAATCATAACCTGGCGTCTGTCCTAACCATGGTTAACAAAATGCAAGACATCGCAGCTTATGTAGGAAGGAAGCGTCCTTACAAGAAATAAACTTTAATTATTATTTTCAAGCGATCTTGAAATATTCATTCCTGGACAATCTTGATTTTGTAATAGGTATAATTTTCATTGTCTGCGATCTCTGTGATGCTGTGATGATTTTTATGATTGTGTGCTGCTCATTATATCATGTTGCCTGAGATACTACGGCCTCAAATTATTGAGACTGATTATATTTGTGTTATCTCTCAATTCTTATGCAGGTTTGTCGGTCTAGGCAGTTTTACTGGGCGGTCTCGAGAGAAGTAATCATGACGAAATTATCCTTAGCTTTCTATAAATAGCTGTCCTTGGATTCTTTATTTCATACTTTCTGAATGCATCCAAAGCACCGGTCTCAGCGAACTCCAGTTATGGTGTCCGCGCGAGCTTCTTCTGCTGAAGTCTTCTTGGAGGCCGATCACAAACCATGCCGCCTTTCTAAAGATGAATATGTAGAATTCTTGGAGAAGCACATGATTCAAAGTCAAATCATTGTGAGACTGCCAAAAAAAATGAAGGATTAAATTTTGGAGAAGAGAACAAGTTCGTTATCCCCATCAATCACTTCGATCATGGGTTGAAAATTCCTCTCCCTTGGGAAATTCTCGAGGTGATGGAATAATATGGATTCGTGTTCTCCCAGCTACCTCCGAACTCGATCGGCCTCATCAACGACTTCATCAACTATCTGAGATCGGAAAAAATTAAATTCACCATGACACTCTTTCGTGCGACCTTCACTGCAAAGGTTTTAAAAGAGGGTCAAAAGAAAGAGGAATTTAAATGATTGATATATTTTTCTGCTGAAGGGATTAAGATTTTGAATCTTCCCAACAAGATTCCTTTCTGGACAGAGAGGTTCCTTGTTTTTGAGGGCGACCTCGGTGGTCTCAAGAGCCGACCTTCTCCGCGAGCTGAAAGCGTCTTTAGAAAAAATAAGACGGTCTCAAAGGAGGAGTTGAATATTCTGGCCTTTCTGGCAGCAAAACAGCTAGATCTCCTCCACTATCCAGCGATCTGGCCTGAGATAGCTGAGATTTCCCCGGGAGAAAGTGAGTAATTCCCCTGCAATATCATACGTTCTTCCTATAAATTTTCTGATTTTTCTAACTCTTTCTTTTCCAGCAACCTTTGCGATCCCTACAGGCGATCTGATAGCACCAGTTGAAGAGGTGCTCACCCAGAGGGAGAAAAGAAAAAGAAGAGATGAAGAATGCGAGACCGCTGGGTTTGTCGATATTCCTGAGACCGCTGACGAGCCCTTTCACTTGATCAGTTTTTCGAAGAAAATGAAAGATATCAAGGGAAAGCCTCTTCTCAAATGGGCTGCAAAGGGGAAGACCGTGAGGGTTTCCACCAATCTCCCTCGCTGGAGTAGAAAGCTGACTCGCCACGCCTTCGCGGTCACCTCAGCTCTCTACGGAAAGAACAACCTCAAAGAAGCCTATGACTTTGAAACTAAGATGCTCCCTGATGTCTGTGCCCAAGCGATCGCTAGGAGCACGATCTTAAACCATCATATGGGGCGATCTATGCGAGGGGCTCTGAAGGAAATCAAGTTCCTGCACGAAGAGCGATGAGTAAGGAATTTTTCTTGAGATCTCTTTTTTATGTGATCGCACAGTCTGACTATTTTGTTCCGCAGCAATCAAGAAAAGCAGCATATCAAATAATCATGAATTCCAGAAAGCTCTAATGCAACACATAAAGGAGACTGCAAAGAAGGTGATCTCAGATCTTCGTGATCGCGGCGGTCTCACTGATGAGTTTAAAGATACCAAATTTGCCAATCTTTTCCCTGACGCCTCAAGGGTGATAGATGGGCAGTTGATCACGACTAGCGAGACCGCTGATGAAAGGGAAGCTGGTGTTGAGATTGAAGATCGTGCTGATGAAGAGAGCGGAAGCCAGTATGTTGCTGGTAATGATACAAGCTCTACAACGGACTCAAGATCTGGGTCAAAAGCTCCTACTGGGGACTCAGAAGAATCTTCAGATGAGTCCAGCTCTTCTTTATCGGATAAGCGGTCTCCTAAGAAATCAAGAAGTAAATAGATTTTTTCTTTGTAATCTATTGTACTTTTTTGATCGTCGGTATTGAGACCAGATAAACAGATGAAATATGAATGGAATTTTGACATCTCTCTTTTGTGGATGAATGATTATTCTTACCTGTGTTTATGTCGATCTTTTTCTATTTGCAGGCGAACTGATTCTCTATTTGTGGTCTCTATTTAATTCATTTTGGCGACAACTGTCACTATTTCAGCGGTCTAAATTTCATCAAATAAAAAATGACATTCGATCTAAATGCTTTTAGGTTTCGCTGAGCTCGAAATTTGATCATATAGAAGAACTTTGGATAATGGTTTGAGATCAATAATCAATAGTGGTGGTCTTATAATTATAAAACCCCCTGGGTATAAAAGAAATTCATGAGTTTTAAGATAGCCTATATGAGACCGCTTGATATACTGCGATCTTGAGTATAAAAAATCTCCAGAAAAAATTATGATTCACGTGATTCCCAAGTAATTTCCAACAGAAACAAGGATGACGATCTTTTGATGATTAAGATCGCCTTTTTTTGATGGCAGAGATGATCCCCCTAAAGAAGATAACTAGCGATCGCCTTTCTCTTAGGCCGCTACTTTAGCTCTTAAGACCCGTGGAGACAAAAGATCATAATTTGAATAGTGATCCTCAAATGTTACTGAGATCGCGTAACCGGGCGATCTCATATTCCCCAGACTGATTATTATGAGAATAGATATTTGAACCCATGTTGTCGTATGAGGGAACAACTAGTGACCTCTTGTTTCCTTAAGATTATTCTGAGCTTAGAACATTAGCGGCGATCTCGCTTTCTACAGACCGGCCTTCCATAGATTAGAGTCAGAAACACTAAAGATAGGCCATCTGTTGTACAAGGTTGACTTTAGGCGGCAGTCTGAGTTAATCTAGGCCGCCCCATTCCCAGATATGATCCAATATTGAGACTGGCGGTCTCCAACAACCTCAGACCGCTCCTTTGTAATAAGAATCTTGATAGGATCTATTTATAATTTAAAGAGTCAGGGCGGTTATGCCAGTATTGATTTTCTCAAAAGATCATCATAACTTCTGATATTTTCAAAGAGAGAAAAAGAGAGAGAGAGAGAGAGAGAGAGAGAGAGAGAGAGAGAGAGAGAGGTGGACAACTCTAAGTGATCAAAAGGGCAGGTGCAGCTATGCCAGCATAGCTTTCCTCAAGAGATCACTAAGTTTGTAACACCTTAGGCGTTCAAGAGCCATGAAAACGACCACAGATTCAACCGGCTTTCTCTTGGCTTACTAATGAGTATCCAAGTGTTACAGGATATGATGATTCATAGGTAAGGTGTGGTTACGCCGCAGATGCCATACCGATATTGCTTTCCCTGACAGATCATCAAAGCTGTAACAATGTCCTAAAATGTATAACAGAGCTAGACATTCACCCAGACCTCCCTTCATGCAGAAAGTGTGTCAGATGTTAGCAAGGACCTGACATCCTAAAGTTCCTCAGCACGAGCTTGGCGATCTACTACTACACAAGTATGAAATCTCCCCGCTACTTGTGGTCATGGTAGATTTACATCTTGAGCATCAAGTCGAGGGGGCATCAAGTCGAGGGGGCATCAAGTAGGATCCGTCGATATCTCGCTTGGCGGGATTTTTAGCATTGGACAATCAATATATCTTTCATCCTTCCTTTCCGACTTACGTAATGCAAGAGGTTACAACCATATCATAGCATTTGCAAAAAATGAAGGAAAGAAGAAAAACAGGAAAGAATAAAAATTTCTAAGAAAAGAAGTGCTTAATATCATCTCCACTTCAGGTGTGAGACAAATCTTCCCCGTCATGAGTCTGTAGGCGATAAGCTCCATTTTTTAGTGCTTCTTTAATAATAAATGGCCCCATCCAATTTGGGTTCAGCTTTCCAATTGAGCTAGATCTTGCTGTTGTATCAACTTTCTTGAGGACAAGATCACCAGGAAAAAATTCTTTGATTCAAACATTCATGTTAAAATATTTGGCCATTCTCCTTTTCACTTCTTCTTGCCTGATTGTTGCTATATCTCTCAGTTCTTCGATGAGATTAAGGCTGCATATCAATTCTGCATCGTTTCCTTCCATCCAATCATCTTGGTGCTATTGTGATAATAATACTTGTTGGGAGTTTGCCCTCATATTCCCTTGATTTGAAGAGGGGTCATTGATGGCGCAAATCTCGCACACCGCTATAGGCGGTAGCTAGACTGCGGCACAAAATGGCAGTGTACCGATCGTTCAAGTAATATAAAATGAGGAGTAATCCCCGAGTATCGAATCTCGAAGGAACACAGTAAGGTGGAGTTAACGTTCGAGGAAGGACTTGAGATTGAAGTCCTTTAGGTCGAATGGAATGCGGGAGAGTTGGTTTGGCTTTTGGAAAATAAAAGAAAAAAACTACAACTACTCCTATGCAATGCCGTTATGCAATGCTTCGCTTGGCGGAATGGAGACTAGGCAGGCCTTGAGCGCGCTGCGTCGGAAGGGCTGATGGACGGTAGGCAAGCGGAATCGAACTGTGCAGGCCTTGAGCGCACTACTTCGTTAGGCGGATGGATTACACGGGACGCTATGCCACGCTTCACTAGGCGGATGGACGAGAGGGCTTGCGGATGGAATGGTTCACACCGGCGGAGTCGGAATGGATTACACGGGCCGCTATGCCACGCTTCGCTAGGCGGATGGAAGAGTAGGCATACGGATGAGGGTCGCAAGCACCTCGTCGACAAGCACGCCACTAGCAATTGCTAGTGCGGCACCGAACACGATGGTGGAATGGAAATTAGATGGGGGCGCACCTCATTCACACATATGAATAATATGATTCCATAAACATGAAATAAACATTAATAAACAAGATTCATAGTGCCATCATCTAAATATAGAGATTACAAACAAATACAACCACACAAGTAGAAGAAAGAGGCAAGAGATACGACCGAATCTGGAGTCTCGTTGTAGATTCATGGTAGGAATTGTCGGGTTGTCAATCCACGTCCTAGCTCGGTCCCAACTGCGTCCGGGGTAGAGGAGGGCTGTCACACCTCCCATTGGACCCGTCTTCTCCAGCGTTTTACAATCCGTCCACGACCGATGCGAAGAACTCCTTCCTTGGCAATGAAGATGAGTGTAGAATCTCCTCTTTGAAGCCCTTGGATGATGGAGGAGGCCAAGGGGGTGAAAAACCTGTGGAAGGGGCGAAAATGGCGGACTGGACGGAGTTCCAATCAATCTTTTTCGCCCTAATTTGTGAGCAGGAAAATTTATAGGCGCTGGAATAAACAGTGCGCACGGCCATTGGCGCACGACCAGTGGTCGTGCGCGCTGGAATTCTGTGATCGTGCGCCTGCCTGGACGGAGCCTGCAATGTAAGCAATTTATAAAATACCATGTTCGCACGACCAGTGGCGCACGACCGGTGGTCGTGCGCACTATCATAGGCGGTCGTGCGCACTGTCCGAAACAGAACTCATAAAATGGGGTTAAGTGCACACGATCAGCGGCGCACGACCAGTGGTCGTGCGCGCCAACCAGTGGTCGTGCGCAATAGAGCCAGTGATCGTGCGCAGTGTTCCTGCACAGAATTGTACCGGGAACACCCGCACGACTCCTGTTTCTACAGAAATGCTAATCAGGCCACTGAAAGTGGCACTCAACAACATGATGAAGCTATCAAGAGAGAATAAACATAAGACACACCCAAAATAGGCCAAGAAGTGCACCTAGCATAGAATGACAAATATGAGCCGAAACAAGGCTAAAGTGCAGTGACATGACTAGATAACCGGCCTAGATGAGTCCAAATATGTGTATATGATCAGGACTCATCACACCCCCAGACTTAACTGTTTGCGCGTCCCGAGCAAACGAAATCGGCGGAGTGTGAAAATAGTAGTTAACAAAGGAAATTACACAAAGGAGTACGGTGCGAAGTAACAAACGCATGCTATTAGAAATTTAGTAAAAAGAGATTCTAACTATGCTAACTAATTTACAAAAGTATTAAAGCGTAAATGAAGATTTATCGATACTCAGTTGGTGAACTGTGAAGAACTTGAACGATCATGCCCAGTGTGAAAGTAACAAGCCACTAAGGAGGGTGTTGCACAAGATCGGGGTTCAAGAATAACTCCGCTGAAATCCATCAACGTCGTGAACCATAAGCTTGCCTGGTCACACTCTCTCCACGGTGCTAGCAAACTTACGAGATAAATCAGTAGGGCTTTAGGATCATAATGGGGCTTAGGTTGCGGTATGATATTCGATTATAAAGACGAAGGCTACGCAACCCAAATGAGTCAACGGAACGCTGCACCAAGCAAAACCAAGAACAAAGCTCGTGTGACACACCCCCAGACTTATCATGAAAACTAGGTGTGCACACGGTCTACTTCACAAATACCAACAGATTTTCTATTACGCTTGGGAGGATTTCTTTTCAAAACAATTTTTTTTTTTGAATTTCATTTTAAAAACATATTTTTCTTCTTTTTCTGATCCTCCGATTAGTTCAATAATCAGCAACAAAAACTTACTTTTCCTTCACATCACATAGATTCCAAACATCACACCAAATCAAGAACATGCGTGCAGTTGAATAGGAATTTGGTTGCGAAAATAGGATAAGCTTTTAGGATTTGGTGAATGGAAGAGGAGCTGAAACAAAGAAGTGGTAGGCACAAATGTTGGCTTGCAAAGGTGAGCGAATAGGACAGGGAAAGCCAAGGATCAAACTAGCCAAAAGGTGGCCTACATCACATTTAATCTCGAGGACTCGCTCGCACCTATGCTTCAAGAGTCGTTTGGGGCAAGTTCTTAGCCCACGAGAAAGGTAAACCTTCCTTCCGACTCGAGCAACACACAACTAGTGCTCGTAAACACACAACACCGGGTTATCGCCAATTTCGTTCACATTCACCATTTGAGTATAACAAATCTAAAACTACGCAAAAATACTAATCATAAATTAAATGCATAGAGATAATCTAATTTTACTCAAATTCTACTATAGCATGCGGATGCGACTAGAAAACTACGCGAGTCAACATCGCACTCCAAATAGTAATTCCTAAGCTAACACCCTAATTCACATTCCGAACCAAAATAATTTATTCGGAAATGAAACAATCAGGAAAGCGCGCTTATGTGGGTGAAGTGGTGTATGAAGTATGGAATAAAGATAATGATAACGAAAAATTTAAAACAATCTTCTAGCATGCGGTGCAACTCGTGCGCAAAGTGGATAACAATGTGCTCTCCCCCAGACTTAATCTAAACATTGTATCACAAAAACTGAAAGCTAGGGGGAAGAAGTGTTACCCAATGCTCAGAATTGAGCATACCAGACGATTGGTGTTAAATTCATGAACAATCCGCAACTTCCACCATCACACAGAACAAAGCACACCTGCAAACGGCACAACTAAAAGCAGCAAAATAAATAAAGATTGAACTAAAATACGGGAGAAAAATAATAATCAGGAAATCTGGGTTATCACCCATGGAGGTGAACCTGTTCCTGCAATTAAGATTAAGCACACGCAAACATAACAAAAGGGACAAATTATGCTAAATTCTCAAAACGATGCCCAGAAGAGCATCCAGAAGAAAAATGTTATTATTACAGCTAACAAAAAATAAGTTCGAGCGACTCAAAGAAAAATAAAAACAGTAGCAAGAAAAAGATAACAAGGCTGAGATTGGCTCGCACACGAGGTGAAAGATCACTCGTCGTCGCTGTCAATATCTAAAACAACAACGGACGGCGGAGGTCTGGATGATGACGCGACCCGGCCAGGAGGTGGGGGAATATCTAGTCCTCCCTGCAAAGCTTGCTGATAAACAAAGTCCGTCAGCCAATACTGATTTGCCTCCAAGTCGGAGAGGCGCTGGTTGAAGCTTGGGACCTCCGGTGCTCACGAAGAACTGCCCTCCTCCTTGGTTCTCCGCTCCTGCTTGAATGAATGACGCCGTGACTGCGGGAGGGCTATCTCACGGTGAGTAATCGGTGGCTCAGCCGGCTCTCCATGCTCCTCATCATCATGCCTCTCCCTAGGCGCATCACCCGGCATCACGACCAAAATACTCCTGCTACTCTTCCTCCCCACGACCCGAAGTAGATGAAAGCTCACCATGGTGGCCCTGGTGATGAAGGAAGGCGCATTCACCTGCTCCATCGGAGGTAGCTGACTCCAAACCCCCAATCCCTTTGCAATGCGAGTGATAAAGTAAGCACCACCAATGGCACCAGTGAGACCGTAGGTGGCCTCGTGATGGAAGAAGAGAGCGAGCATGTAGCCCAAATGCACGGGCTGCTGGAATTCCATACTATATAAGGAGATCAAATCTTGCCACCCCACGACGTTCTGACTGAGAGCTCGGGCGACAAGAGAATGGCTCAGGACATGCTGCAAGAATCGGAGAGTAGGCGCGACGATCCAAGTGGATTTACTTTTCCTGGCCACATACTCTTCGTCCCGTCCTGTGAGTGCACACCACGCGGCACGCGGGGTGACACCGTCAGGGAAGGAGACATTCAAACTCTGAAAATCAATCGCTGCAGCCTCCGCTTCAGTGTAGAAGCCAGCGTGTACATCAAGCTCCGGCAAAGACAATGAGACGACACTCCCCATAATCCGGAAAGAGTAGATTGGCGGCCGGCAACCGGAAGGCATCACCTCCCACTCGAACTTCGAAAGGAACTCTAAGGTGAGCTCTTTGTAGCCAAGATCATCGCACTCAAACACCTTACTCCAGCGATCGAACGAGTAGCGGAGGAGGACGGCCTCCCTCAAAACTCCATTGTCTCTGATTGAGCTAAGCTCATTCCAATCTACCAATCTCTGAGAGAGAAATGGTTTATCCTTTAGCGAGTTGTAGCGCCGGGTGTGCACATCCTTTGAAAACTTACCCATACATGCCAAGATCTGGGCCGGAGATGCAGAGGGACGACCTGAGCGACGGTAAGTCCTGGCGGAGTGACGATCTCCCGCATTCATGGTGGCAATAGGCGGATAAGAAAGGAGAAGAAGCCACGGAACTCACCGGAGAAGAGGCGGCACGCACGATCAGCGGAAAACTCGAGGAGCGGCGCACGGACAGCGGCGAACGAACGAAGGAAGCGAAAACCTAGAATGTGCGCACAAGGCTCGGGCGAACGGGTTTTTTATAAAAATCTGGGCCGATCGCACGACCAGTGGTCGTGCGCGATAAGTAGGGCTCACGACCAGTGGTCGTGCGCGAAAGGAATTTTTCGAGCGGCCAAAATTTTAGTAGGAACTCCATCCACCGTGCAGTATGCGTACAACTAGGGTTCAACACATGCAGCGAGACAATCACAGCCTTAACAACAACTAAACTAAGCTAGAAGAAATAAAAGTTCAGGAAAAGGAAAGATAACTACTGGGGTTATTGTCATCCCAGCACGACTTATTCAAAAACTAAAGGTTCTAGCTAATGGGTGTATGAAAAAGAAAATGCACAGGTAACTGCTCCATTATCCGTTTCGGTAGCTGGTACCGATACGGAGATAAGGCAGTCACCCCTCTACCTAAATAATAATACCTGCTTGACACAGGTAGAGGGAAAAGAAAGTAAGAAGAGGGGAAGATATCCTCACTCAACTCACCAAACATATCCTTGCCTAGCAAGGAGTCGTCAACAGGGAGGCAGCAGGAGGCGAAGGCAATGAGTGGAGCTTCCTCTACGGAGGGGGAATAAACCTCCTCACATGAGAGGATGCTCTCATCATTGACTTGAGCAAAAAGCTCCAAGTCCTCCTGATGTACCTGTGAAGATTCAACCTGCACAGACTCAGATGAAGGAAGGTGATAAAGAAATAAAGAAGACGAAGAACATAAATAAACATCAATCGGGGGAGTGATCCCGGTCTCACTCCCATCAGGTTGGGGAAGTAAAATAATGTTTGCATTGTCATCAATGCTACAAGATTCGGCGGGATCAACGGTGGCCAGGCCTAGGATTTGGACTTCCTCCACCGGTGCTGAGGTAAACTCCTCTTCACCAAGAAGGTTGTCCTCCTCCATAGGAGTAGGCACAATACTAAGATCAACAACCTCCTCTTGTGACACATCATCGACAATGTCGTCGGAGACGAATGTAGTATGCACAACAGGGGGAAGAATAGTGCTCGGGTCAATGTCGAGCACCGATTCCTCACAAAGAATCGAATCCACTAGAGGTGGTGGATGCACATGGAGAATAGGCTCAGCAATGTTGGTGCATAGATCAGCCGCACATCCGGTGACCGTGTCCATGCCATACCCTTCAAGATGTGAAGGTGATAAAGACACATAACCTGATGTTGAAGGTGTGCCGCCAGAGTGAGGAGTTGGGACGATCCGGATATCCGGCTCGTCATCTTCGTCCAATTGGCGAAGATACTCGGCACAGTCCTTCAAGACATGATCAGTGCTCCGACAAAACCGGCACTGCCTTGCGGGCCTCTTTGGCACATCGGGAGCTGGAGCCGAAAAGAAGTATGACGGTAAAGGCTCAGCAGAGTAGCCATAAGACTTACGCGCACCATATGGAGTACCAGACGAAGTCGGTGCTCCATATGCTGGGCTATAAGAATTATGCCTACTATTCTCCGTAGGGCATTCATCACTAGAGTGGGAGGTATCTCTACACCAACGGCAACGGATATTGAGATGTGCCCACATAGTGTGAAGATAATACGATTCAAAATAAAAATGCTATTGTGCAAAATACTACACCTAACACAAATTACTAAAGCAACCTAATAAAAAACAAGAAAAAGGAATAAAAGGAACAGAAATAAAATAAAAGATGCAATTTACAAATGGAAGGGCTTCTCTCTCAGATTCTCCCTCTCCAGAAACCTCACACGACGGTGTTCCCCAGCAACGGCGCCAAAAACTTGATGGCGCAAATCTCGCACACCGCTATAGGCGGTAGCTAGACTTCGGCACGAAACGGCAGTGTACCAATCATTCAAGTAATATAAAACGAGGAGTAATCCCCGAGTATCGAATCTCGAAGGAACATAGTAAGGTGGAGTTAACGTTCGAGGAAGGACTTGAGATTGACATCCTTTAGGTCGAATGGAATGCGGGAGAGTTGGTTTGGCTTTTGGAAAATAAAATAAAACAAGTACAACTACTCCTATGCAATGCCGATATGCAATGCTTCGCTTGGCGGAATGGAGACTAGGCAGGCCTTGAGTGCGCTGTGTCGCAAGGGCGGATGGACGAGTAGGCAAGCGGAATCGAACTGTGCAGGCCTTGAGCGCACTGCTTCGTTAGGCGGATGGATTACACGGGCCGCTATGCCACGCTTCACTAGGCGGATGGACGAGAGGGCTTGCGGATGGAATGGTTCGCACCGGCAGAGTCGGAATGGATTACACGGGCCGCTATGCCACGCTTCGCTAGGCGGATGGAAGAGTAGGCATACGGATGAGGGTCGCAAGCACCTCGTCGACAAGCACGCCACTAGCAATTGCTAGTGCGGCACCGAACACGATCGTGGAATGGAAATTAGATGGGGGTGCACCTCATTCACACATATGAATAATATGATTCCATAAACATGAAATAAACATTAATAAACAAGATTCATAGTGCCATCATCTAAATATAGAGATTACAAACAAATACAACCACACAAGTAGAAGAAAGAGGCAAGAGATACGACCGAATCTGGAGTCTCGTTGTAGATTCACGGTAGGAATCGTCGGGTTGTCAATCCACGTCCTAGCTCGGTCCCAACTGTGTCCGGGGTAGAGGAGGGCTGTCACACCTACCAATGGACCCGTCTTCTCCAGCTTTTTACAATCCGGCCACGACCGATGCGAAGAACTCCTTCCTTGGCAATGAAGATGAGTGTACAATCTCCTCTTTGAAGCCCTTGGATGATGGAGGAGGCCTAGGGGGTGAAAAACCTGTGGAAGGGGCGAAAACGGCGGACTAGACGGAGTTCCAATCAATCTTTTTCGCCCTAATTCGCGAGCAGGAAAATTTATAGGCGCTGGAATAAACAGTGCACACGGTCATTGGCGCACGACCAGTGGTCGTGCGCGCTGGAATTCTGTGATCGTGCGCCTGCCTGGACGGAGCCTGCAATGTAAGCAATTTATAAAATACCATGTTCGCACGACCAGTGGCGCACGACCGGTGGTCATGCGCACTATCGTATGTGGTCGTGCGCACTGTCCGAAATAGAACTCATAAAATGGGGTTAAGTGCACACGATCAGCGGCGCACGACCAGTGGTCGTGCGCAATAGAGCCAGTGATCGTGCGCAGTGTTCCTGCACAGAATTGTACCGGGAACACCCGCACGACTCCTGTTTCTACAGAAATGCTAATCAGGCCACTGAAAGTGGCACTCAACAACACGATGAAGCTATCAAAAGAGAATAAACATAAGATACACCCAAAATAGGCCAAGAAGTGCACCTAGCATAGAATGACAAATATGAGCCGAAACAAGGCTAAAGTGCAGTGAAATGACTAGATAACCGGACTAGATGAGTCCAAATATGTGTATATGATCAGGACTCATCATTCATCATGCAATGCTAAGTACAAGATGTATTTGATAAAGCTTTGTTTTTGTAAGTTAAACAGGCTTAGGTGACTCAAGAGAAAGAGTTAATCAAGACCCAAGGTTAGGAGAAATCTTCTCCTAAGTAGATGAAGGATTGTCTCAGCCGAACCACTGAGATGAGGAGCCGTCTCAGCAGATCCGCTGAGAAGAAGCTTTCTCAGCTGAAAAGTTTGTCAAACGCTGAGAATCAGCGTGTAAGTCGAACACAGAAGGAAGTTTGTCGATCGGCCTTCTGAGAAGGCATCTGGGTATGCTGGGGTGCAGATAGAAGAAATTGAAGCGCGTTAGTCGAACGCAGAATGAAGCGCGTTCGTCGAACGCAGAATGAAGCGGGTTTGTCGAACGAAGAATCAAGTGAGTTAGTCGAACGAAGAATGCATCAAGTTCGTCGAACGAAGAAGGAAGTTCGTCGAACGCAGAAGCTTCTCTGCAAATAGACGGAAGGCGGGTCCTGCTGTTAGGGCAAGTTGCAAAAAAGCTCCAGGGGACCACCGATCTCTCCCATACCTCACGGGAGTTCAACTTAGAGCCGTTGAAGATTAAAGATGTATAAAAGAAAGAGTTAGGGCACTTTCAATGTGCTGGTCGCGTGCAAAATCATTTTCTTCATTGACGGCTGCTGCTCTCAACTTTCTCCCTCCCGCTCTCTGAACAAGAAGAAGAAGCTGAGAGAAGAAGATAGCTCCTCCACCTGAAGGAGCAAGGTGATCTTCCTTCCTTCAACTGAAGAGGAAGATCAGTTTGTAGCTGTCCGCAACATCTCTAGCTACAAGGAAGCACCATCTGTGCAGAAACTATAGAGGACCTCTTCTGCTGTCTACTGTAGTAAGATTTAATCCAATCTTTTATTGTAAGGCTTCTTGCACGAGTCTGTAGGGAATTTGACTGAGGTTGTAGGGCTGGTTAGCCTGAGTGTTGTAGGGCTGTTTAGCCTGAGGTGTAAGGCTTATTGCCTGAGGTAGGACCAACAGGTGGTCTGAGCTGTAGGAGGTGGATTCCTCTAAGTGTGTTGTAGGAGGTGGATTCCTCTGAGTGTAGGAGGTGGATTCCTCTGAGTTTGTAGGGCTGTTGTGCTTGAGGTAGGAGTTGGTGATAGCTCTGAGTAGTAGGGACTTGTGTCCTGAGGTAGGATCATCTTTGATCTGAGAAGTTCTGAGGAACTTGTGTTGTAAGCTCTTGGAGCTGAGTTTGGAGGAGTTGGCCCCGTCTAACACACTGTTAGAAGGGTGAATGGGGAAAGTGGACTACCCATAGACACACTGTCTTGGGTAACCACTATATACACTTGAGTGTTTTTCTTTGTTGCTTGATTCTCTGCTTAGATTATTTTAACAGGCCATATATTATCAAGTAGAAATCAAAAGACCTATTCACCCCCCCCCCCCCCTCTAGCTAAATTAGTTAGCATATCTATATTCTTTCAAGTGGTATCAGAGGTAGATTGGTCAAGAAGGACTTAACAGTCTGACCAGTTGCTAAATAGGTATTGCTAACTCTGAATCAAATGGCCTCCAGTGGAATGAAGAAGGAGTTGGGGTCAATGAAGTTGCCCATATGCTCCAAAGAAAACTTTGGCATATGGAAGAAATGGGTGAGGCTGTTCATGGAAGCCTCGGACCCAAGGATCTATGTAACAGTAAAAAATGGTCCTTATACCTTTGAGAAAGCATCCACTGTTGACCCCACTAGGAAAGTGCTTAAGGTATTTACTGAGCTAACCAATGATGAAATAACACTATACACTATGGACAAAAGGGCCCAGAACATAATTGTTAATGCAATTGTTGACACTACATTTCAGAACTTGGTACACTGCACAACTGCCAAGGAAATGTGGGACACATTGGTTGTATATATGGAAGGAACAACTGAAGTGAGGGATGATAGTAAAACACTCCTCAATCAGGAATTTGAAGCCTTCAGGCAGTAGAGCCAGGAGAACATCTCCTTGTGCTATGAAAGGTTCTTTAGGATTGTAAATGAACTAAGAACCTATGAGAGAGTGTTCACTGGTTATGAGCTGAATGACAAGTTCCTTAGATCTCTAACTAGGGATTGGGACACAAAAAATTGTGCAATTAGGGAAGGGGCAAGGCTATGAGAAACCCCTACCCATACACTGTTTGGGAAACTGCTATCATATGAGATGCAGCTGACTACAAGAAAGGAGGAGGACACTTCCTCCAAGGCTTACACAAAGGAGAGAACAATAGCTCTCAAAGCTGATAGCTCAAAGAAGAGCAAGAGTAGGTTGCAGTCACCTCCAAGAAGGAAGGATGAATCTGAGAAGTCTGAGAACTGCTCTCCAGAATGCTCTTCTTCTAATGAAGAGTTTGCTGCCTTCTCAAGGCAGTTTAAGAAGATGATGAGGAGGAATAAATGGAAGAGCAAGCCCTCCTCCTCATCACACTCCAAGAAGGATCACTTAAAATCTGAAAGGCAGCACCCCAAACGGGACAGGTATGATTCCAAAACCAGTAAACATGCTTCAGCTAATGTTGTTTGCTATTGCTGTAGCAAGTCTGGGCATGTAATTGCTGACTGCCCAGTTAAAAGGAAAGAAAGAGGTGAAAAGAAGCCTCATCACAAGAAGGAGAGGAAGGGAGAAAAATCCCTTCTAGCCTAGAAAAGCAAGAGTTGGAGTGAATCTGAATCTTCATCTTCAGATTCAGATGAAGAAGAGAAAGCCTACATAGGGTTGTTTGCTGCACAGGAAGAAGAAGACTATCCTGCTGCCAGGATAGGAATCAGGGCCCCTCTATCACACTCAGATAGTGATTCAGAGGAGGATGAAGAAGACAATCTTCAGCTAGGCCTCATGGCCATCACTGATGAAGAGGACAGTCAGAATAATTCAGAACATGAGCAGGTACTAATTCTCCCCATATCCTCTTCTGATTATGAGACTGGTCCAAATTCTGTTGCATCTTCATCAATTGATGAAAGTGACTCGGAATCTAAGGTTGATGTCAATCAATTGATTGACAAATATGATGTCTTGGTTGTTGCTCTGAAAGAGAGCAAGAAGCTTGCCAAGAGGCAAGCCCAAGAAATTACTTCCCTTAAGATGACTGAAAAATACTTCACCGGATCTACCTCCCTGGTGGCCCAGATGAGTAGGCAGATAAGTCATTTAAAGGGTATGACAATTGTACATTTGAGCACTATTTCCTTGAATAACAAGGTCATCAAGGACCATGAGGAGAAGTTGGTGAAAGAGAAGAGCCTGGTGGCTCAATTCTCCAAGCCCAAATCAGTGCTTCCCATTATTGACACCTTCTCCTTTCAAACCAATAGGAGAGGACTAGGATTCAATAAGATGGAAGTAGGAGAAGGGAGTGGAGGAAAGAGCAAGGAGAAGGCTAAGCCTCAGACCACCTTTCAAAAGGTGGTACTTCCTTCCAATAGGTATGACCATGAAAGCATTTATGGTCACTAGAAGAATGGAAGTTCCTATAGGAAGGAAAATACTCCTTCCTATAGTGAAAGAAAGGTCATGGGATTGAGTGCTATGAAAGCTCCCCATGAGGAAATCCAAATGGCCCAACCTAGACCATTTGTGTTTGGTGCTTCAGCACCTTCAGTCAAGAATAAGGAAGCAAGTTCTTCCAAATCAGCTTCAGCAAAAAGCAAGACTGCTGTAAAATCAGTTGACAAGGCCTGCTGCTCAGTGTCAGATTCCATCAGATCTTGTATGGCTGCCAAGCTAAAGCAAGTTGATGCCATCAGGACAAATAGTTGCAAGACAGCCCACAGATTGTCCTTCAGTCAGATTATTGCTGAAAGAAATAGGAAGAATGTTGTTGTATCTCTAGCTGAACATGTGCACTATGTTGTACCAATTAAGAAAAATGTTCAAAAGAGAAGATAAAATATTCATGATTGCTGGTGTTATGGCAAGGTGGGACACTTTTCCATAGATTGTTGGTACAATCCCAATGTACCGAATGCAAAGAATAGCTTTCCTGTTATGAGTGTAGCAAGTGTGAGGCTATCTCATCAAACTAACAAGCACCTAGGACCCAAAGCTTCTTGGGCTCCTAAGGATAACTAAATTTCTTTTTGCAGGTTAGTTCAAGTACCAGCCTCAACCAAATATGGTACTTGGACAGTGGGTGCTTAAGGCACATGACAGGAACTAGGAGTCTTCTACAGAATTACAAATCTGTGAAGAATGGACCCAAAGTTATATTTGGGGGGGGGGGGGGGGGCTGAAAAAGGAGTCACCAAAGGCTATGGTATGATCTCCAATGGCATAGTTACAATCACAAGGTTAGATTATGTTGAAGGGTTGCATCACAACCTAGTAAGCATAAGTCAACTATGTGACTTAGGCTATGTCATTGAATTCCACAATGACAAGTGCTTTATCAAAAAGTCAAATGACTTAGAGACTATTCTCTCAGGCACTAGGAGTGGGAATGTTTATTGCTTAGATTTCATTTGCAGTAATTCTCTTACTTCTGTTTGTCTTGTAGCTAATGAGAATGAGTCTCTTTGTGTTCAATGGCACAAGAGACTTGCTCATATTAACTACAAGACAATGTATTGACTGTTCTCTAAAAATCTTGTTAGGAATAGTACAAAGTTAAAATGTATTAAAGATGGTCCCTGTCATGCATGCCAAATGGGTAAGCAAACTAGGGCCACCTTTAAAAGTACTGTCTCCAAAGACACTGAAAGATGTCTTTATTTCTTGCATTTGGACTTGTTTGGTCCTTTGCCAATTCAGAGCTTAGGTGGGAAGTTGTATATTTTGATGATTGTTGATGATCACTCAAAGTATACATGGGTATTCTTCCTTAAGAAGAAATCTGATACTTTAAATGTCTTTATTAATCATGTCAAGGCCATTCAGAATGACATATAATGTGTTGTGGTCAGGACTAGGACTGACCATGACACAGAATTTCAATCGGATTCCATGACAAGATTTTGTCAAGAATTTGGTATCACCCAAGAGTTCTCCTCCCCAAGGACTCCACAACAAAATGGTGTGGCTGAGAGGAGGAATAGGACCTTCATTGAAGCTGGGAGAACATTGCTTAGTGACACCTCACTCCCAGAATATTTCTGGGCTGAGGCAGTCAATACAGCTTGTCATGAATAGAGCTTCCATCAATAAGGTTCATGGGATCACCCCATATGAAATTTTGAAAGGCAAACAACCTACAATTTCATATTTTAGAATCTTTGGCTCCAAATGCTACATTCTAAGTAATGGAAAATCCCAATTAACAAAGTTTGCAGAGAAATGCAATGTAGGTGTTCTTGTTGGCTATAGCTCACATAGTAGAGCCTATAGAGTATACAACATGAAAACTCATGTTGTAGAGGAGTCTATGCATGTTGTTTTTGATTAGACTAGCCTAATATATAAAGGCTTGTCTAGATCTTCTGTTTTGACAGGAAATGAACAGGAATTGGAAAGGATGTCTATACAAGACACTCCTAGCTGTAGCAAAATTGTCTCTGATGCTGCCATCCCTGAAGAGGAAGAAGTCAACCTTGATGAAGAAACTGCTGAACCTGCAGAAACAACACAGGAAGCTAAGAACAGAATGACTGTAGCTACCAGACATCTAAGGGATCATCCCATAGAGCAGATAATAGGGAATGTTTAGCAAGGTGTGACAACTAGGAGCAGGGCTCACAATAAGGCCTTGCTCCTCAGTTTTCTGTCACAGGTAGATCCTAAAAAGTTTGAAGAGGCCAACTTGGATCCATTCTGGATTCAGGCTATACAGGAAGAGCTTTTGCAGTTCAAAAGATGCAAAGTATGGAAGTTGGTGCCAAGACCAGAAGGACACAACATCATTGGCACCAAATGGATCTTCAGAAATAAGTTGGATGAAAATGGGACAATCATCAAGAATAAAGCAAGGATGGTTGCTAAAGGGTATAGGCAAGAGGAAGGAATAGACTTTGACCAAACCTTTGCCCCAGTTGCAAGGTTGGAGGCCATAAGACTATTCCTTGCATATGCTGCTCACAAGGGCTTCAAAGTCTACCAAATGGATGTCAAATCAGCATTCCTGAATGGAAATTTGAAAGAGGAAGTATATGTAGAGCAGCCACAGGTTTTGTCAATCCTACCCTTAAATCTCATGTTTAATTTCTTAGAAAAACCCTTTATGGTCTCAAGCAAGCTCCAAGAGCTTGGAATGAGACATTGTCCAGCTTTCTCCTCAAGAACAAGTTCATGAGGGGAAAGATTGATAGCACATTGTTTCTTAGGGAAACAAGGGGCAAGTGTCTCTTAGTCCAAATCTATGTTGATGACATAATTTTTGGGTCTACTGATGACAACCTCTGTAAGAGATTTGCTAATCTAATGCAGGGGGAGTTTGAGAAGAGCAGTATGGGTGAGCTCAAATATTTCCTTGGGCTCCAAGTGAAACAGTCTGATGATGGAATTTTCATCTCCTAGACCAAGTACACCAAGGAGCTCATCAAGAAATTTGGAATGGAGTCAGCCTCCACCATGAGAACACCCATGGGATCTAATATATCATTAGACATGGATGAAAAGGGGAAGGACTTTGATGAATCCATGTACAGATGTATCATTGGATCATTGTTGTATTTGACTGCTAGTAGACCAGACATTATGTATTCTATATGTGTTTGTGCTAGGTATCAGGCCTGTCCTAAGGAATCTCACTACACCTCTATGAAGAGGATCTTGAGATATCTCAAGGGCAACCTGAATCTTGGCTTTAGGTACCCTAGGAACAATGATTTTGAACTGATAGGCTATTCAGATGCAGATTTTGCAGGATGCAAAGAGGACAGGAAAAGCACAAGTGGCACCTGTAAATTCCTAGGGAGGAGGTTGGTCACAAGGAGCAGCAAAAAGCAAACCAGTGTGGCAATATTCACAGCTGAGTCAGAATACATTGCAGCAGGTAGCTGATGTGCTCAAATTTTGTGGATCCAACATCAGTTGGAAGATTACAACATCAAGGTAAGACAATCTCCCTTGCTGTGTGACTAATTCAGTGCAATTTCTATTGCTAAAAATCCTGTTTCCCATAGCAGGACCAAGCACATAGAAATCAGGTATCATTTTATTAGAGAGCATGTAGAGTGTGAAGATATCAAACTTGAATATGTCCCTACAGACAATCAAGTAGCTGATATCTTCACTAAGCCACTGGATTAAGGCAAGTTTAGTTCTTTTAAAATTGACTTAGGCATGTTGAATTTAGGAAGAGCTCTCTATTATTCTGCTTATGCTTTTATCTATTCAAGTTATCATAAAATGAAATGTTATGATAGAGTAGAATCTGGATTGACCATCTTTACAATAAGTATAATCAACTAATAGGGTAGATAATCTCCCTAGAATGTTATATGTAGAATAGTTTAAAATGATAAGCAGAATCAGAAACATCTGGATCAGCTGAACTTCTAGTTTTCCTTAAATCAGCAGGACAAGTCTGGGTTCGACGAACTCCTTCCTGAGTTCGACGAATGTCGAGCTTTGAGTTCGACGAACTCAGCTTTGAGTTCAACAAACTCAGCTTTGAGTTCAACGAACTCAGCTGTATGATGTAGTTCGACGAACTCAGCCCTAGGTTGAAATTTTAGATGAACCCTCTCAACCGATCCGCTGACTCGTCTAGGTTAACACTCAGACCTACTATATAAATAGTCGACTGTGTTAAATGTCTCTTCACATTCACTTGCGCCGCTACAACCGACAGTTCGACTTCACACACCCTTTGTTCCAGCGTTCTTCTCTTCGACAAGATGGCGCCCAAAGTAGTGAAGGAGTTGCTAGAAGGATGAGAGCTAGTGAGGAATGGCTTTCTCCATGCCTCACCAGAGATCTTAAGTGTCATCTCCCTCATCTCTGTAGCAGGTCTAGAGTTCTTGTTATCTGAACCCTCTCAGATATTCAAGCATGAAGTGCTAGAGTTTTATGCGAATGCCAAGCAATCATCTTCTAAGAATGGCATTTCTTCCAAAATTGGAGAGATAAGGGTTAAGTTGTCCCCTAAGAGACTAGAAAAGGTACCACACTTACCTAGAGTGGAAGAAGAGGAGGTGTCAGAATCTGACAAGAAGCTAGCCCTGAGCTGGTGTGATTACAGTGATCCCCAGACCTCATCTCTGAAAAAGAAATTTTTCAATCAAAAGGGAAAGTTATTATGTGACATAGTAGGAAAAGCACTTCTATGCAAGCCAGGCTCTCATGAATCCATTTCACAACCTATGTTTGAGCTGGTAGTAAGGATCATCATGAAGAAAAGAACATGCTAGGGAAATGTTCTTTACCTAAGGATAATGCAATGCATATAGGCTCCAAACTTAGGAAGGATCCTTTCGCTCTTCCTGCAGAAGGCATATCCAAGACAATTCTCCTCCATCAAGGGTGTCAATATTCACTACTTGAAGAAATTGGTTATTAAGACATTGGACAGGTCAACAAGGGTCCTCCCCATGAGCCAACCCTCTTTGGTGGCTGAGCTGAAGGAGAAGAAGAAAGCAATAAAGGGTGAAGAAGAAGGTGCTGAGACCTCCAGGAAGGATGATGAACCTCAAGTGCACATGGAAGGAATGGAAGGTGAAGATGTTCCCAGGACATATGTGGATGAGGAACCCCAGGGAAGAGTTGAATCTACTTCTGAGCCAACTCAGTTTAATACTGATCCAGCTGTTCCTCAAGCTGAAGATGAACTACTGAAGTCACCTATCCATAGTTTCCATAGACAGAATTCTCCACATATGGATGCCCAGAGTGAGGGGGAGCATAGCTCTCACTTTGGAGAAGGTGGTGGGTGTGCTAGTGAGGGGGAGCACAACCCAGATGATGAAAGAGCCAAAGCTCAGAATGGTGAAGAGATCATCAGGGTAGATGACACCATGGAAATTCTACCTTCCTCTGAAGAATTGCCCAGACAAGAACCTGTAAAGGAGAAGGGCAACAATGGAGCTGAAGAAGTGGTGGAGAAAGAAGTGGCCCAGGAAAGGCCAGCAGCTGTGCTGGACACATCTGACCTGTTAAACTCAATACAATCAATCATTGAGGGTCAGATGTTGTCTATGGAAGACCTTGTTGCTGAAAAGGTCCAAGGTGCCACTGCTCAAATAAAGGATGAGTTATATGCTACAAGAGCTGCATTGACTCAGCAGATCCAAGCCAGTGAGCAGAGATTGGAGTCAAGGGTGGCTGCAGTAAGGGCTAAGCTGAATACCCGGATCAATAATGACTCTACTCATAACCTCCAGCAAATGACCAGGTGATTTGAGATGGCCGAAAGAACTGTTGCTGCTCCGCACACAATTCTGAAGCAAATTGCAGACCATCAAGGGGACTCCACAAAGGACATCACATATGTAAAGAATCATCTTTACAAGAATCAAAATGTCTGGGAGAAAGCAGTTGCCAGGATGGCACAAGTGGCTAACACATCAAGCAACCATGTCATGTCCCACATTGACAAGGCAAAGGAAAACATTCTGGAGGATGTGGACATCACTTTTCAAACACTCTCCCAATCCATTATGGATCAACACTCTGAAATTGAGAAAAAGATATTTGAAGAAGGCAAAAAGTGGGAGGAGAAGGTTGTCAAGCTAAGTGCTAAACTGAAAGAAGCTCACATATGGTTAAATACCAACATGGATAATGCCCACCAGCTGCTACTCACTAAGAAGGAAGCACTCTACAAGCAAGTGGTGGAAGAGGTCAAGAATGCATCAAATGCAATTCAAGAAAATCTTCTGACTGTGGTTAAGAAGGTAAATGATGATCATAGGATCACGAGTCTAAAAGTGTTACAAGGAACAAGAATTGCCTTAAACCTTCCTGTATTGAATCCAAGCAGACCTGAAGATTTTGACTTTCAAAGTCAATCTAAACTGATTCAGGATGAGAGGGAATCAAAGAGGAGAAGGAGAGAGGGCATTCAGACTGCTGAAGAATATATAGCCCAGAAGAGGATGGAGAGATTAGATGATCCTCTCTATGAGGATGACAATCTGGAATTGGACACAATTATAGTCAACACATGGGTTAGCCATGGCAATCCACTCAAGGATATTGACCATGTCTACTCATCTGTTGAATGGATCAAACACCTAAATAGGGAATCTCTAAGGGAATGGATTCTCAAATAAAATATGGTAAGAAGGGAAACTCCTATTAGGATTCCCCCAAGATATCTTCCCAAGCCATTTCTATACTTCAAAGTGAAGGAAAAGATGAAGGCTGCTGCTAAAGCTTGGAAGAGAAAATCTGAAGAAGAAGGAGAAAGCTCTTCCCAGGGACCATCCAAGAAAACTTTACTTTCAGATGCTCCTTAAATTAATTAATGTATAAATATGACTTGAACTGATAGTATACGTCTATTTTGAACATATGAATGAAATGATATTCGATCTCCTGAAAATCATATTGTGTCATGTGTTGTTTATATATGTATGTTGCACTTGAATATTTGTGTCATGAAATGTCATAACTCTTTTTACTTAATAAATTTCAGTGATATGACATATTTTTGATTAAGTTGCTACTTAGCATTGGCAGGTGTTTTGCCCTGTTCAAATAGGGGGAGATTGTTGGGAATTTTTCCTCAAATTCCCTTGATTGGAAGAGGGTTCATCATTCAATGCTAAGTACAAGATGTATTTGATAAAGCTTTGTTTTTGTAAGTTAAACAGGCTTAGGTGACTCAAGAGAAAGAGTTAATCAAGACCCAAGGTTAGGAGAAATCTTCTCCTAAGTAGATGAAGGATTGTCTCAGCTGAACCGCTGAGACAAGGAGCCGTCTCAGCAGATCCGATGAGAAGAAGCTTTCTCAGCTGATAAGTTTGTCAAACGCTGAGAATCAGCGTGTTAGTCGAACACAGAAGGAAGTTCGTCGATCGGCCTTCTGAGAAGGCATCTGGGTATGCTGGGGTGCAGATAGAAGAAATTGAAGCGCGTTAGTAAAACGCAGAATGAAGAGTGTTAGTCAAACGCAGAATGAAGCGCGTTAGTCGAACGAAGAATCAAGTGAGTTAGTCGAACGCAGAATGCGTCAAGTTCGTCGAACGAAGAAGGAAGTTCGTCGAACGCAGAAGCTTCTCTGCAAATAGACGGAAGGTGGGTCCTGCTGTTAGGGCAAGTTGCAGAAAAGCTCCAGGGGACCACCGATCTCTCCCATACCTCTCGGGAGTTCAACTTAGAGCCGTTGAAGATTAATGATGTATAATAGAAAGAGTTAGGGCACTTTCAAAGTGCTGGTCGCGTGCAAAATCATTTTCTCCATTGACGGCTGCTGCTCTCAACTTTCTCCCTCCTGCTCTCTAAATAATAAGAAGAAGCTAAGAGAATAAGATAGCTCCTCCACCTGAAGGAGCAAGGTGATCTTCCTTCCTTCAACTGAAGAGGAAGATTAGTTTGTAGCTGTCAGCAACATCTCTAGCTACAAGGAAACATCATCTGTGCAGAAACTACAGAGGACCTCTTCTGTTGTCTACTATAGTAAGATTTAATCCAATCTATAATTGTAAGGCTTCTTGCCTGAGTCTGTAGGGCATTTGCCTGAGGTTGTAGGGCTGGTTAGCCTGAGTGTTGTAGGGCTGTTTAGTCTGAGGTGTAAGGCTTATTGCCTGAGGTAGGACCAGGAGGTGGTCTGAGCTGTAGGAGGTGGATTCCCTTGAGTGTGCTTTAGGAGGTGGATTCCTCTGAGTGTAGGAGGTGGATTCCTCTGAGTTTGTAGGCCTGCTGTGCCTGAGGTAGGAGTTTGTGATAGCTCTGAGTAGTAGGGACTTGTGTACTGAGGTAGGATCATCTTTGATCTGAGAAGTTCTGAGAAACTTGTGTTGTAAGCTCTTGAAGCTGAGTTTGGAGGAGTTGGGCCTGTCTAACACACTGTTAGAAGGGTGAAGGGGGAAAGTGGACTACCCATAGACACACTATCTTGGGGAACCACTAGAAACACTTGAGTTTTTTTTCTGTGTTGCTTGATTCTCTGCTTAGATTATTTTAACAGGCCATATATTATCATGTAGAAATCAAAAGACCTACTCACCCCCCCCCCCCCCCCCCTCTAGGTGAATTAGTTAGCATACCTATGTTTTTTCAATACTCTTGGACTTTTAACTTCAAATTCAACCGGTTTGAGAGCTTCTGAACCATGAGATAACTTGAAAGGAGTTTCTCTGGTAGCTGATGTTGGAGTCGTTCTCAAAGCCCAAAGTAGTGAAGGTAATTGTTCAGCCAAATTGCCTCGGAGATTTTCCACTTTTTTCTTCAAGAAGTTAATTATCAATTTATTAGCAGCTTCTACTTGCCCATTCCTTCTCGGATGGTGCACAGAGGCAAACCGTTATTTGGTTCCAATTTGATCACAAAAACTTATCAGGTTTGAATTATTAAATTGAGGACCATTATCTGTAATAATTGCCATTGGAATTCCATGCCGGCATACAATCTCTCCCCAGATAAAATTCCTCAGAACTTGGGTAGTGGTTTTAACTAATGCTTTTGCCTCAATCCATTTGCTGAAATAATCAATCATCACCAGAATGAACTTACGTTGAGCACTAGATAAAAGAAAAGGTCCGATCAAATCCATTCCCAAACTATAAACGACCATGGAGTTGCTATTGATTTGAGTTGTTGAGCTGGCTGATGATGGAGAGGAGCAAACTTCTGGCATTGAACACATTTTTTGGCAAACTTCTCTGCACCCTTTCTCATTTGCGGCGAGAAATATCCTTGTCTTAGAATCCTTCCTTCTAAAGTTTTAGATCCAGAATGACTGCCACAGTCACCCGAATGTACTTCTCGAACGACAACATGAATTTCCTCTTCTGAAACACTTCTTGCCAAAGGTGATAAGAATGTTTTCCTCTAAAGAATTCCTGCAACAAGATAATAGTAAGCTGCCTTTATCTTAAATTGTTTCTTATATTTTACTGTTGGATGAAATTCTCCACTTGAGAGGTAAAGAATAAATGGATCCATCCAAGATGATCGTTGATCAATCAGCACGATGTCTCCCTCCTCAATAGTTGGATGAAAATGTTTTGAAGTAGTTCCTCCTGAAAGGAGACCGAATTTGGCCAGCTCGTCAGCTTCCATGTTCTCTTCCCTTGGAATGTGCTGAATAGTAAAGTTTTTGAATTTTCCTATCTCAATCTTCACCAGCATCTGATATTGCCTTAGAATAGAATCTCTAGTTTCATAAGTTCCATTTACTTGAGATGACATTACCAGAGAGTCAGTTTTAACTTGGACATCTTCGATTCCTAGTTCCCTTGCAAATCTGAGGCCGGCGGGCAAAGTTTCATACACCGCCTAGTTGTTTGTTGTCGGGAAATGAAATTTAAGGGCTTGTTCCAATCTAACCCCATTTAGGTTAATAAGCACAACTCCGGCTCCTGATGAATTTCTTCTAGAAGCTCCATCCACATAAATTATCCAATCTAAAGATTTTCTAATCTCTTTTTCTGAACTAACTTCTTTGGCATCCACCAAAAAGTCTGCTAGCACTTGAGCTTTAATTGCCATTCTGGGGATATAAGAGATATCGAACTCGCCGAGTTCTATCGCCCATTTCGCCAATCTTCCTGAATGCTCTGGTTTTTCTAACACGTTCTTCAACGGGAGATCGGTGACGACTTGAATAGAATGAGACTGGAAATAAGGACTCAACCTTCATGCTGAAACCACAAGCATTAAGGCTAACTTCTCAAGGATCGGGTACCGAACTTCCGCATCCTTCAAAACTTTACTCACATAATAAACTGGATATTTCTTCTTCTTTTCTTCCCTTACTAAAATAGGGCTAATAGCGTCAGAACCGACTCCCAGGTACAAAATGAGATCTTCTTCTTCTCTTGGGCTTTGGAGCAAAGCAGTGGACATTAGCTGCTTTTTAAGTAGATCAAACACATCATCACACTCCTTCATCCATTCAAACTTAGCTCCTCCATGGAGAGTCTTGAAAAAGGGGGCACTCTTATCTCCTGAACGGGAGATGAAACGGCTCAAGCCTGTAATCCTCCCACACAGCTGCCGAACTTCCTTAGGGGTCTTGGGAGGTGACATTTCTAGAATAGCCTTCACTTTGTCAGGATTTGGTTCTAAACCTTACGGGGTAAGGAGATGGCCAAGAAATTTCCCTTTACTAGCTCCGAAAACACATTTCATGGGATTCAATGTCATATTGAAAGTTCGGAGAGTTGCAAATGTCTCTTTTAGGTCATTAAGGTGAGCAGAGAAGAACTTGATTTTAATTAGAAGATCGTTGACGTAAACTTCTAAATTTCTTCCTTTTTTGAGTTTTAAAGATGGTGTCCATCATTTTCTGATAGGTGGCACTGACATTCTTTAGCCCGGAAGGCATTATTAGATAGCAAAAGCATCCTTCATTCATGATGAATGAGGTATGAGGGATATTAGGCTTATGCATTCTTATTTGGTGATAGCCAGAGAATGCATCTAAAAAACTCATGCAAGAAAACCCCACCGCAGAATCAATTAAAGATTCTATCCGAGGCAAGGGGTAGCAATATTTAGGGCAAGCTTTATTGAGTATTGTGAAGTCTACACACATTCGTCATTTTCCACCAGATTTTTTCACCATTACAACGTTTGACACCCAATCAGGGTACTAGATCTCTTGGACAAACATTGCCTTCAACAGCTTCTCTACCTTCTACCGAATGGGCTGAGCCAAGGCTGTCTCCACGGCTCTTTTCTTTTGCTTCACCGGAGTAAAAGCCGGATCAATATTAAGATGATGGCAAGCGACGTCTAGATCAACTCCTGGCATATCATCCACTGACCAAGCGAACATATCCAGATTTTGTAGTAGGCAGGAGATGAGTTGATTCTTTTCAGCTTCAGGTAATTCAGCGTTGATTAAAAGCCTATTGCTTTCATCTTCATCACTGATTGGCACATCTTGACTTGCTTTGGCAGGTTCAAAGCGAACGCCTTCTTTTGCCTCTTCTTCCACGACTTCTTCTTCAGCTTTGGCAGGATTAGGGACTTGAGGAACTAAAGAGGTCTCCGCTACTTGAGGAGGAAAACATTCAGTCATATTAAATGATTTGAAGTAGCACTCCCGAGCTTTCCTCGGATCGCTCCTGATCTTGTATTGCTTGTCGTTTAAAGAAAACTTCACTGCAAGATGATAGGTGGAAAGTCTTCTTCAAGGCAGCAAATCATCACACTGAGAACATAATCTCTATTCTCTCACTCATCTGCTGCAAGTTCAGATCTTCAAAGAGCAACAATAATCTGAAGAATATTTTCTCTTAGATTCATCTGCTACAGAAAGATCTTCATTCAAGAGAAAGCTTCATCCTCAAGATATCAACAAACTACATTAGATAGGGGGAGCTTTCATCATCAATATCTTGTGTCTTCTCTCAGATTGTTGAACAGAGAAGAACATTTGAACCTTCCTCACCTCATCTTGTACAGGGTTAAAACTCCCTTCAAATGTTTACTTCCTTGGTGGCAAGACACCTGATCAAAAAATCTAGTTTGGTTTTTGAGCACCTGATCAAAAGCTCATTGGTGTTAGGGCATCTGATCAAAAATCTTAGTGGATTCCTACCTTGGGTGGTAGAAGAGAGGATGTACCCTATTGAGAGGGGAACCACTATAGCTCCTTGTGTCTTCTGTGACCTTGATTATTTTTCTGTGATTATGCTGTGGTGATTTTATCTTTCAGTTTTTATTTTTACTGCTCTATTTTAAAACTCACCTCTTTACACATATATATATATATATCAGTAATTTTAAATCCGCTATAAAAACTAATAAAAAGTTTTAAACTCTATTCACCCCCCTCTAGAGTTAATTTAAGATCTAACCTCACTTTCAATTGGTATCATAGGGTAGTTTATTCTTTACAGGCTAACACCTGAATCACAAAGATCAATTAGATCATAAATTCTTTCAGAGTTTTTATTTTATTTTATTTTTACTTAAAAACTCATGGCACAAAACAAGGAATATTCAAGCACTAGACCTCCTATGTGCAACTTAAATAAGTTTGCACTATGGAAAGCAAGGATTAGGTTGTATATGAACTCCATTGATGAGGATATTTTTAATGTCATTTTGATAGGACCTCCTGCTCCTACAGCAACAACAAGCACAGAAGCAGCAACAAAAAACACTGCTGTTCTACCACCTGAGTGGACAGATGCACAGAAGAAGCAGAGAAGTGCAGATGCTAAAGCCATGAATATACTGGCTCAAACCATGACTGATGATATCTTTCAAAGAGTGGTGGAATGCACCTCAGCCAGAGAGATATGGACCTCTCTCAATAATATGGTTGAAGGATCAGCAGATGAAAGGAAAGACAGAAGATCTTACCTTATCTCTCAATATGAGAACTCCAAAAAGGGAGAAAATGAAAGTGTAGCTGATATGTACAACAGGCTCGGCCTCATAATCAATGAGCTGAAGACCTTGGACAAGGTGATCTCTATCACTGAGATCAATGACAAGATCCTAATGTGCTTCCCCAGCACATGGGACTCTAGAATCTGGCCTATCAAGAAATCCATAAGTCTCAATGAGATTACCACTGAGACACTGCTAGGAAAGCTCAAATTCTATGAGCAGCTAGTCAAGTCCAGAGAAGCAGAATAGTCCACTTCATCTCCATCAACAAAGAAGGACAAAAACATTGCCTTCAAGGCTGTTGAAGAAGAAGGAAAGACTCCTAACAATGAGGAGTTGATGAGTCTACTTGCCCAGAGATTCTATAAGATGGCAAGAAAAGACTTCAGGAAAAAGTCATCCAGAAGCCATGACAAGCCAAGGTATGACAAAAACAATCCTAAAGAAATAATATGTTTTGGTTGTAGGAAACCAAGACACATCCTTCCAGACTATCTAGATATTCAAAACAAGAAGGACAAGAAGGAAAGGAGAAAGGAAAAGGATGAAAGAAGAAGCTCCAACAAATCTTCCTCCTACAAGCACAAGAAGAAGGGAAGAGGATTTGTAGAAGAAACCTGGAGTGAAACAGAATCTGAATCAAAATCTTCATCCTGCTCATCTGAAGATGAGGAAAAGTCAAAAGAAAATTACCAATGCTTAATGGCCATTTATGACTTAGATAGTGAGTCAGAATATGCTTCTTCATCCAGCTCCAGAGATGATGAAGAAGAAAGAAGTTTTTGCATGATGGCTATCAATGCCTCAGGACATAATTCTGATGAATCAGAATCAGAAGTTGAAGATGGCACTGATCAGGTAATTTCTAAATTTGATTTTAATTCTATTGGATTCAAAGAAGAATTTAAAGTTCTTTGCTTAGACTTAATCAAATCGGAGAAGGAAATAATCTCTCTCAGATCTAAGTTTGCTGAAATGAATCTAATAATTGAAGAAAATGAAAATCTTAAGAATGATTTGGCTGCCTCCCTGGAACACATTGTTCTCATTGAGAACAAGTAGTCTGAAGCCAAGAAGTTTGAATAATCCCTTAATGGGAGAAGCATCAAACTGATGGACATCACAAGCACAGTTAATGCTAGACTTAATAGCAAACTGGGCTTGGGTGCTTCATCAAGTGAGCCACATCTAATTAAGAAAAACACACTATCTACACCTATAAAATTCATTTCTGCTAAGGGCAAAGCAGCTGTAGAAGTAGATAAGAACATTTCAAGCAATAATATAAAGAATAGAGAAATCCTACAGATTTCGTCGAACGGTGCTCGACGAAACCAGCCTGGTTCGTCGAACGACGCACGACGAACTCTGAAGACTGATTTTCAATACAGACATTATTCTAACGGAACTCGACAAAAGGTATCTACATCGTCGAACGACGATCGACGAATGCAGCAAAACTCGTCGAACGGCAGAAACTCTACAAAAAAAATCAAAGATTTCTTATTCTACATATATTAAAAATCCTTTTACTGAGTGGATCATTCCTTCAAGGAGATATCATCCACAAGGCTACAAGGATCAGCCTGAAATATCCTTTATTTCTGATTTTACTGGTATCTCAAAAAGACCCAAGGTAATCTGGGTCATGAACAAATAGATTATTTTTCTGTTTTTGCAGGTACACATCTATCCAAAGATAAAGGAATTTTGATAGTGGATGCTCAAAGCATATGACAGGGAACAGGGCCAACCTGAGCAATTACAAGGCAAAGCTTGGACCCAAGGTTGTCTTTGGAGACTCCAACTATGGACAGACTAAAGGATATGGACAGGTCAAGGTTGGAGCAGTCACCTTCAAAGATGTATCATATGTCAAGGGCCTCAAGCACAACCTCATCAGCATAAGCCAGTTATGTGATGAAGGTTATCAGGTAACTTTTAACCCTTCCCAATGTCTTATTACCAATAATAAAAACAAAAATGTATTATCTGGTATTAGACAAGGAAACATTTATTTAGTCAATTTTGACTCCGCCAATTCAGACATTTGTCTATTTAATTCAATTTGTAAGACAAATGAATTATGACATAAAAGGCTTGAACACATTAACCTTAGAACTATCTCTAAGCTTTCTAAGGAAAATCTTGTTAGAGAGTCCCTTCTGGTTCATACAAGAAGGAAGGACTCTGCAGGGCTTGTCAGTTAGGTAAGCAGACTAGAAGTAGTTTCAAATCTTTATCCAAGAGTGACTCACCTAGGATTATGTATTTATTGCATTTAGACCTTTTTGGACCTACTACTATACAGAGCTTAGGAGGGAAGCATTATTCTCTAGTTATTGTAGATGCCATCTCAAGATTCACTTGGGTGTTCTTTCTTAGGAACAAGTCAGACACCTTCAGTGTTCTAACAGACTTTCTCAGGTCCATCAAGATTGAGTACTCTAATGTAGTTGCATTGATCAGAAGTGATCATGGCACTGAGTTTGAGTCTCTTCTGATGACAGAATTCTGTGAAAAAGAAGGGATCAGGCAATGTTTCTCTGCTCCTGGAACTCCTCAACAAAATGGGGTAGTTGAAAGGAAAAATAGAACCCTGATTGAATCAACAACTACATTGCTTGCAGATGCTCACTTGCCACTCTCTTTTTGGGCAGATACAGTGAACACAGCAAATTATGTGTTGAACAGAAGCCTGATACATAAACTTAAGGGTAAAACTCCCTATGAGTTACTTAAGAATAAAAAGCCTAAGGTTAGCTATTTTAAGATTTTTGGTTGTAAATGCTATGTGCATAACAATGATAAGATGTATCTAAGGAAGTTTGAATCAAAAGCTGTTGAAGGCATATTCCTTGGAAATTCTCTTTCTAGTAAAGCATATAGAGTCTACAACAAATCTACTCTTAAAATAGAAGAGTCCATGCATGTATCTTTTGATGAAACTAACTTGTTAAATGAGGAGAGGAATAACACCTCTACCATAAATACTTTGCAGGTACCAGCTCTATGTGAAGAGCTCAATGGACTAAATCTACAGAAAGAAGATTCACTACTTCCATCACCTCAAGCTCTTGAAGACAGTGAAGAAGAAGATAATCCAGAAGATCTTGCTGATAAGTCAAATCAAGTGACAGCTGAACAAATACCCCAAGAGAATGTCATTGTTGACCCAACTCCAACTGTTGACCACATCACAGTTAGATATCATCCAATATCACAATTAATTGGAGATATTTCAGTAGGTGTTCAAACAAGGCATCAACTATACCAAAATCAGATGCATACTTGTTTACTATCACAAGTTGAACCCCAAGCCATTAAAGATGCAGAACAAGATCCAAACTGGATTCTTGCAATGCAAGAGGAACTCATCCAATTTGAAATGAACAAGGTTTGGGATTTGGTTCCAAGAGCAAAAGGCCATCCAGTTATTGGCACCAAGTGGGTCTTCAGGAACAAGCTAAATGATCAGGGCAACATAGTAAGAAATAAAGCAAGACTAGTAACTCAAGGATATTCACAGGAAGAAGGAATTGATTATGATCAAACCTTTACTCCTGTTGCAAGAATTGAAGCTATCAGGATTTTCCTTGCCTTTGTTGCATTCAAGAAGATCAAGGTTTATCAAATGGATGTGAAGAGTGCCTTCTTAAATGGAGACATCAAAGAAGAAGTCTATGTGGAACAACCACCAGGTTTCATCTCTCCAACTCATTCCTCTTATGTATTTAAGCTTAAGAAAGCTCTTTATGGTCTCAAACAAGCTCCCAGAGCATGGTATGAGACCTTAGCTAGTTTTCTCTTGGAAAACAATTTCTGTAGAGGCATAGTTGATAAAACCTTATTTTACAGGATACATAAAAATCAAATCTTACTAGTTAAAATATATGTAGATGATATTATCTTTGGCTCTACAGATTCAAATTTATGCAAAAGGTTCTCTAACCTAATGCAATCTAAATTCGAAATGAGTAGTATGGGTGAGCTATCTTACTTCCTTGGTCTTCAAGTGAAGCAAACTCCAAATGGAATCTTCATATCCCAATCTAAGTATGCTAAGGAATTAGTGAAAAGATTTGGTATGTCTGATTCTTCCACCATGAAAACACCCATGCCCTCTAATGCTGTTGTAGATAATGATGAATCAGGGAAACCTGTTGATCAGAAAGTATATAAAGCAATTGTTGGCTCAATACTTTATTTAACAGCAAGTAGGCCTGATATAATGTTTGCTACTTGTATTTGTTCTAGGTTTCAAGTTAACCCCATAAAATCTCATCTAATTTTACTAAAAAGAATTTTGAGATATATAAAGGGTTGTCCAAATCTAGGACTCTGGTATCCAACTGCATCTGAATTTGAATTAACTGGATTCTCAGATTCAGATTATGCTGGATGTAGAGTAGACAGGAAAAGCACATCAGGATCTTGCCAGTTTCTTGGTGATATGCTTGTGTCTTGGTTTTGTAAGAAATAAACATCTGTGTCTACATCAATAGTTGAAGATGAATATATAGCTGCAGGCAGTTGCTGCTCACAGATGTTGTGGATACAAAATCAGCTCCTAGACTATGGGATCAATCTAAATAATTCAATTATATTTTGTGACAATACTAGTGCAATATCTATAGCACAAAATCCAGTACTCCATAGTACGACTAAACATATAGAAATTAGGCACCGCTTCCTTAGGATAATGTGGATAAAATTAAAATTTGCCTACAATTCATCTCTACTGATTTGCAAAGAGCAGACATTTTCACCAAACCCTTGGATGAAAAGAAGCGCATCTTCTTTATAAATCAGTTGGGAATGATAGATGGAGACTCAATTTGCTAAAAATTAAATTTTCTATTTATCCCCTCAATTCGTCGAATGGAGGACGACGAATTTGAATCATTCGTTGAACAATGGTCGACGACATCTTTTAACTTCAGGATCGACAAAGAAAATCTCATTCTTCGAACGACGATCGACGAAAACAAAATTTTCGTCGAACGCAGTTTGATGAAGCCCTAAAAGTCTTTTCGAGTTCTGATTTTATTAGGTTTAGCCGCACAACACTCTACGAATGCGCCCCCTTCTCCGAATCTGTCTATATATACTATATTTTATTTCATTCGAGGATTGCGCCTACAGAAATAGTTTTCCCTCCAGTTCCTCTCTGCACTTGATCTTGTTTTCACTTGCAGGTACAATGGCAATTTCTCAAGTCGTGTTGTACTCCATGAAGTTTGACGTCGGGTTCGACATTGATATGGAATCTTTCGCTCAATCCGACCAGGTTTTCAAGGATATTCTTCGACTCTTCAAAGAACAACAACTGAAGAAGTTTACAAGCACAAGGATAAAGCTTCCAGTGTCTGAGATCAAAGAATGGGTACACACAGTCATGGAAGAGGATTATAATCTGTCAGGAACAATTTCTGGAAACCAGGTTCTTCTATCTCCTGAAATTTTGACTGAAGTTTTTGGCTTAGTAAATGGAAATGATGATTTGGAAATAAGTACAGTTGATTTTAATGAAGCTTTGGTTAAGATGGGTCACTCCAGTGGAAACCCTAACCATTTGCTAAAAAAGAACTTGTCAGTGGAATACAAGTTCTTGGCTGATGTGGTAGGCAAGGTCTTGCTAGGGAAGACCTCAGCACATGACTACATTAGTAGGCACCAATTTCTCATGATGGTGGCCTTGGTAGAGAAGAAAAATGTGAACTGGGGATTAATTCTTTTTGAATTAATTAAGAAGAAAATAAACAAGGACAATGTTTGTTTTGGAAGAGTTCTGGGAATCTTTTTGCAGGAAAGGCATCCAGGTCTTTTGGCCTCTCCAAAAGTGACCATCAATGCCAGCAAGAGGCTGACCTCAGCCCTCTTTGCTAAGTGGGACAGGATAATCCCCAAGAAGAATATAAGAACAGTTGCCCCCAGGCAAGCTTCTGAGGACACAAGGACTGACTCAGTCACTCCCCTAACCCTACCAGAAGCTCCTCTTGTTGTTTCTTCTCCTCCTCTCCCTTCTCCACCTCATCAGATTTCTGAAGAAATCATCCCTCCTCCCAACTCTCCAACCCCTATTGATAACATTCCATCTCCTACAATAAATCTTCCACCTCCTCAAATTTCTCCACCTCTCTCCCACATTCATGTTGACTCTCAGTCACCCATCCACCATCAATGTCCTATACATCAAGACACCACTCAACAAATAGCAAATGTGTCAAACATATTTGTTCCTACCTCCATTCCATCCACTTCTACGCCACCATCATCTTCTCAACCACCAGAATTTGTATATGTCAATTTCTCATCTATAGCTGATCAAATCTTTGATCATCTACTCCCAAAGCTAGACAGCTTCCTGGATGCAAAACTTGCTCCAGTTCTTCAAGCTATTTCTGAACTTTCTGCTAAAATTTCTTGATTCCCTTCCTCCTCTTCCGTCCCTTCTTCTAGGGGCCTAGTTTCAGGTCTCCCTGAGGCTGGGAAGGGGGAGATGTCTGATGAAGAAGCTACAGAAGCTCCAGTTGAAATGAATGTAGATACAACAGTTGATGTATATACAGCAGTTGATACAGATATAGCAATTGATAAAGCTGATGATATAACAGATACAGATACAGTAGCTGATACAGTTTCAGAAATTCCAGTTATAGAAGAAATAAATAATATCAATATTCATCCTTCCTTAGATGTTATAGATTTGCTTTCTCAGTTTAATATAGTTTTCAATAATTTGCCAGAGTATCAAGCTTATTCAAGAGCAATAGTTCGATATACTGCTCCTATAGATACAATTTTGTTAAAAGAGAGTCTCAAGAGTTTTGAATCAGACCCAATTCAAACTCCAGCTCCTGTTCAAGCAACAGAGTCAATTCCAATTTCAGATGAAACTTCCAAGGGCTTTGATGTTCCAACTTTTATCTATGATGATACTCCTATTCCTGATTTTGATGAAATATGGAGAGAAGAAGATGCAGCTTATGAAGCTGAGGAACAAAGAATCAAAGCTCAGATTAAAGAGATTGATGATCTTTATGACAATCCAATTCATTCTTCAGAAGATTCAGATGAAGAAGATGATGACTCTGATGATACATCCTCTAAGAAAAGGAAGAAGAGGAAATCAAAGGCTGTCCCTAAGACTCCTCCCTCTACAAATAATGATATCCCTTATTATATTCTTCACAACATTTCTCTGACAAAGGACTCTCCTGCTTGGATGAGGTTATCAAGAAATGAAAATAATAGAAGAAAGAAGATGAGGAAAACTAGCTACTACTCTGACAAGCCAGCCAAATACAATCACCCTCCTCCTCCTCCTCCAGCAGCTGGTGCAGCTGGTGCAGCAGGATCAGCTGGATCAGCAGGGATGTCTTCCTCCTCCCAATAATGAAGCTCAGGAAAGGGACCTGGTAGTTCCTCTGGATCTCAAAGATCAGGATCAGCCAGGGCTCCTTCTTCCTCAAGATCAGCAATAGCTCCTCAAGAAGATTTAGATATACTTCCTTCCCAATCATACAATATGACTATATCTGATGGCTCTGTGCACAGGAAAATAAATTCTTATTCTGAACAATATTCAACTCAGGCCATAGATTTTGATGAAGGCCTTTCTTATCCAGTTGATACAGAAGCTGAAAGAATAGCTCAGTCGGAAAGATTCAAAGAATCTATAGCAACAGCTTGGATTAACAAGGCAAAGGCTGAAGGCAAGGACTTCTCTCAGTTTTCTACCATGTTAGAATTCAGAAGACAAGAATTTGAGAAGTATGGCTCAAAGCATTTCTTTAAAGCTGATGATTACCTAATGAAACATCCAGCAGTAGTGGTGGTTCAAGGTAAATCTCAAACAATTATTGGAGCTCAAGATTTATATATGAGTGAGAGAGAATCAGAAAATCCAAATAGACAGATTGAAAGTGCACAGTTAACCTAACTAGAGTTCTCTAGAGGGGGGGTGAATAGAGATTTAAAAATGTTTTGTGCAAAGTTAACAAATATATATATATATATATATATGTGTGTGTGTGTATGTGTGTGTGTGTAATAATCACAGAATTAAGCTTCCCACACACCAACAAGAATTAAGTAAATATAGAAAGAAATAGCTAAAAGAAAATCACAGCACAACACAAAGAAATATAGTGGTTCCCTGAACTTTGGGTACTCCACTCTTCTACCCCCTTGGTAGGAATTCACTATCTTGCATTGAGTCTTTTGATAAGGAGACTCTTAGAACCAGCCACTTGAGTCCCTTCTATAAAGCTTGGGAGCGCCTGTCAAAATAACATTAAACAATTCTTCATCAATAGAATTCATATAGATCCTAATTCTTGTTTTCCAAACTGCAAACTTTTCAAGATTGCACATTGGTGGTCTGGTGGAAGCATAATCTTTGATTTGTGCCATGTGAAAAATAGTTTTTAGAAATATATATATATATAAGAGATAGGATCTTTTTGATCAAGGAGTTATCCCTTTTAGATCAACCTACCTCTGATACCAATTGAAAGTGCACAGTTAACCTCACTAGAGTTCTCTAGAGTGCGGGTGAATAGAGATTTAAAAATGTTTTGTGCAAAGTTAACAAATATATATATATATATATGTGTGTGTGTGTGTGTGTGTGTGTGTGTGTGTGTGTGTGTGTGTGTGTGTAATAATAACAGAATTAAGCTTACCACACACCAACAAGAATTAAGTAAATAAAGAAAGAAATAGCTAAAAGAAAATCACAGCACAACATAAAGAAATATAGTGGTTCCCCAAACTTTGGGTACTCCACTCTTCTACCCCCTTGGTAGGAATTCACTATCTTGCACTAAGTCTTTTGATAAGGAGACTCTTAGAACCAGCCTGAGTCTTTTGATAAGGAGACTCTTAGAACCAAACTGAGTCTTTTGAATAGGAGACTCTTAGAACCAGTACAACTGAATTTTTTGAAGAGAGATTCTAAAAACTCTTTTACACAATTGAGATTGAAATAGGAATGAGAAGAAGAAGAATAAGAACACTAATTTTAAACAAGAAAGAATCTTCTTCCTAGCAAGAAGATTGGAAGCACAATTCTAGTGAAAATAATCTCTCTTCTATAGTGAGAAGGAGATTGTAAGCCTTTCTCTCTTTCAGTGAGAGCTATCAGAGATTGCAGTAGTATGGCTTCAGAATGAGGAGAAGAAGAAGAATGCTTGTTCTTTTCTGCAGGACACTTTCACTTTTCTCAGCTTTTCTCACTTTTCTCTTGGGAGCTTTTCCTCTTTTTCAAATGAATGGAGTGGATCACACATCTGTGTTTGTTCTCTGCCGACCTCCTTCTTATTTATAGCTTTGTTTATTAAAATAATACTATAGGAGAATAATCAATTAGCAGTCAGATAAATAGTAAGAGAGAAGAGTTTCCATAATCAATATTTCTGCAGAAGGAAAGAGATTATTCTGTTTTCAAATAATGTCCAAATAAACTTAATCAAATTAGCCAAGAATCAATTAGAAGTAAAGACAGATTCAGATCGGCTATAAAAGAATAATATCATTCCATAAAAATTAGATCTACAGAAAGAGGGAAAGAGATCTGGCGTGATTTTGAATCTATCACAGAAATCGACGTGCGTCAATTACCATTCGACGTAAGCGTCGATTTCAACCTGGTTGGACGTCGAGAGGAGAATATGGAAAGAGCGTCGACTAAGGTGCGTCGACTTCACTAGGTGCGTCGACTAGAAGTCAGAGTAACGTCGACTTAGGTTACGTCGAATTCTGTTTAGAGATACTTCAACTCATTCTGAGAGGAACGACTACTATGCTTTGACGTTGCGTCGATTACTATTCAACGCATATTTACTTAGACTAATTTTCATTCTTAGAAATCATATTCTACTCATTTTTAGGGGTTAAGATAAATCATTTTCCCAACAATCTCCCCCTATTTGTCTTAACCCTATTCAGAGAGAAATTTTATCAGCTTTTAATCAACACAGCAAGGCATTTATATAGAAAAGAAATATGTTAAGTTATCAGAAGAAAATAGAATCATATAAGCAGACTTCATAATCAGTATTTAAGCATGGAGAAAATAAATATAGAGTATATCAACATTGTTCAACACATTACTCAGGAGGAGTAGGAGGAGTTTTTCTTTTCCTAGTGAATACTAAAGTTTTAAGAGAGGAGGGTTACTCCTTCTCAGTAACATGTGGTTCACTCAGCTCCCCCTGAGTCATAGCAGTTTGCTCCCCCTGAGTCAAAGTAGTTTGCTCCCCCTGAGATGGAACTTCCTTTAAGCCTTCTACTTCTGCCTCTTCAGTTTCTTTTTCAGTTCCAGCTTCAGTTATGTCAGCATTTGGCTCCCCCTGAGCTTCAGCTTCTTTTTCTTTCTCAACTTCAGCCTCAGTTTCCTTTTCAACCTCTCTCTCTGCTCTGCTTGCCTCCCCTTGAAAAAGAACTACTTGTTGTGTAGCTTCTCTTGCTATAAAGAGTACATCTGTTATCTGGTCTTCAGTATGTAGCTCTGGTACAATTTCATTCTCAATTGTTTTAAGCAGTGCAAGACTATCAGATTTTTAAGTAGGAAGGGACTTGTAGGAGAGAGATTTGTGACTTGAGAGCTGCTCTTCATCTAACTTCTCCCCCTTGTTGACCTTCTTAGCCAAGGAGTTTAAGAAAGACTTGGTGACCCTAGATGAAGAGACATAGGATTTCAGGATTTGCACAGAGGCATTGACCCCATCTATTTGGGTGTGCATGTGCATGATAGAGGAGTGAAGATGGGAGCAGTGTCCATCCAGCTTTTCTTGAAATTTTTGGGCTGCTGACTGGATACACTAGGAGATGAGAGTTTCAGTGGATGGAGATGGTTCATGTTGTGTTGGAGGAGGAGATAATGGTGGAGGTGTTGAAGGTGGAGAAGTGTTTGTTGATACATGAGGTATGGGAGATGATGTAGGTTGAGAGGATGTGATAGTAGGAGGAGGAAGAGGTGGTGATTGAATTGGTGGTTGTGAAGGTGTAGGTAATATAGGAGGTGTGAGGGTAGTAGAAGCTATAGGTGTGGATGATGTTGGTAGAGAAGAGATGTCTGTATGATGAGGAGGAGGTGAAGATGGATGAATAGGAGAGTTAGGAGGAGAGGGAGTACTTTCAGGAATGGAACCAGGCTTAGGGATTTGCCTGGTCCATTTGGAGAAGAGAGCAATGAACATCCTTTTGACAGGAGGGATGGGAATTCCTTTTGACCTGCATTGGTCAGGGAAGGAGTGGAAGAGTACCTGACTCATAATTCTCATGTAGGCATTCTCTTTGTGAGAATATTTGTAGCCTATCATTTTGAGTAAGCAGCTGGCCCAGTCTACTTTCTTCTTCAGCACAAGGGCTCCCATGATGTTCAGTTGCTGCTTGGGCACTGCATCATGGGCAGAGATCTTAAATAGTAGTATTTTTCCCACTATGTCTGCCAACAGCCTATATTCATCAGAAAAATCTATTTTCTTCAGGTGGATTGGTTTATCTCTGGAGAACTTCATGGTGAGTAATAGATTTTTGATTTCCTCAGGGGTGAGTTCCACAGGTACATCACCTGATAAGGGAATGATGATGGAGATTTATTTAGTTGTTTTTAGAAAATAATTTGTTTTCCCTATTTGATTTGAACAAGGATAATATTGGAATGTACCTGATGGAAGATCAAAAGTGTTCCTAAGGTGTTCTGCAGAGATTGAGATAGGTGTCTCATAGATTGTTCCTGTGATCTCTCCCTGTTCAGATATCTGAACATGATTCATTAACTCTGTGAGTTCTATTTCTAGGAGTTTGCATCTTGTGGAGATGAGTTTATCTAGACCAGCCTCAGTGAAAAGAGGTATGATGCTCTTATAGTTTTCGGCGGCAGCTTGGAAGGATTCAAGATCAATGTCGAAACCAGAGTTGATCTTGGGAGCCATTTTAGGTCAGTGAGGGAGACGAAGAGATGGCTGGACTGAAGAGCAAGAGGGATGGAAGATGCAGAGGGCGTGCAGATTCCTAACTGAAGAGTTTATTTAAGTTAGGTGAAACGTTGAAACGAGACACAATTCGAGGCTTATTCGGTACTACAGTAGATGTGACCGAAAGTATTTTAGTATTACCGCTCTTTTTTCATGAATTTGACGTTACGTCGAGTGGAAGTCGATGTATGCGTCGGTATAGTTTGAGCCGAGATGACATGGTTTCCTATCGACGTATGCGTCGATATGAGTCGACGCATACGTCGAGTTTATTAATCATTTTTAGTTATCGACGATGCGTCGATAAAGAAATCGACGTGATTTTTACATTGTCTGAAAATTCCAGGTTTTTCTTGAGAGGTTATTTCTTCCTATTCCTAAGGTTTTCTAAGTTACCCTTAGACTAATTTTATAGATAATTGGATTGATTGTGCTAACATTGTTTGGCAATGTGGCCAATTTTATTACAGATGTAACACCTGAATATTGTCTTTAGATTATGGGAACTTGAGTTTAGAGAGGGATAGAAGTGTTGATTAGTATAGAATTGTCGATTAGGATAAAAGTTTTGATTAGGATAGAAATTTTGATCAGGATGAATGGGTCCTGAATGGGGGTTAAGATAAGAAACTTTTGAGGGATGGATATATCCTGTATTTAAGTTGCTCTGATGTTTTATGCGTCAATATCTATTCAACATATGTTGAGAGTTGCGTCGATTTATATTCGGCGTTTTCTCCAGATTGCGTTGATCTAGTTTCAATGCATGGAAATAGTTACGTCGATTGTAAGTCGACGTACTTTTATTCATGCGTAGATTTGAGGTCGAAGCATCTGAGAGATTGCGTCGAGCAGAATTCGATTTACTATCATTCATGCGTCGATATGTAGTCGACGCAACTTTATCTTCACAGATTTTATTTTTCCCTTTTTCTGATTGGAGTTTTGTTTCTTTATAACTTGTTTCTTTTGGCCTAGTGCCTTCTCAGAAGTAGTTTGAGAGTCTTCATCTGTATAGTATGATGTTTCATCAAAATGGTTTATCTCTTTGAAGGTGAGGTCTTCTTCTTTATTTTGTGAGTCTTCTTCTGAGTTGGTTGTTTTGATGAGTTTAGTAAATTTAACAGGGCTCATCCAAGCAGGTTTGTTGGATGGTATTGAACTAGTTGAGGTATCATCCCCTAGCCCAAGATGCTTATCTCTTCTTATTTGTTTTTCAGTGATTTCTTTAAGTGTTTGGCTTCTAATCTTTATTGATTCTTCAAAGGCCTTTGCCTGGGATACCTTATCCTTGAGGAGTTGATTTTCTATTTTAGCCATCTCTATTTCCTTTTCTCTAATGTTGGCCCTTAGTTCATAATTTTTAGAATATGTATCCTCTTTATTTCTCTGGTTTTTAATCATATTAATTTGTTCTTTTAGGTTTTTAATATCTTCTTTAGCCTTTAGATGGTCTAAACAAAATCCTTTGAAATCATTTTTGAAATCATCACATAGAAAATCTATATCATCAAAAATGCTTACCTCACCCTTATCCTCAGATTCCTCTATGAGAATAAGGCTATTTGCTTTTGTTGCAGAATCTTCTTTTTCATCTTCAGAAGAAATGCTTCCTTCTGATCCTGTCTCACTCCATGATTCAACAACATATTCTTTCTTTGAGCTTTCAAGAGCCATTAAGCATAGGTCTTCTTGCTTAGACTCTTCATTGTCACTTTTAGATGAAGTGATGTCTTCAGAATTTGTTTCACTCCAAGCTTCTGCAATGAAGCCTCTTTCTTTCTTTTTCTCCTTTTTCTTGTGATCTTTCTTTTTCAGATCTTTCTTTTTCTCAGCATTTTCTGGACACTCTGGAGCAATATGTCCAGTTTTCCTGCAGGAATAACAAACAATTTCTTTAGTAGGAGTCTTATCATACCTTGGTTTTGACTCTCTCCTTCTGGACCCATCTGTCCTGACCCATTTCTTGAATCTTCTGGCAAGGAGGCTGATTAATTCTTCTTCAGTAACAGGGGTTCCTTGTTATGTTGCTTTTAATGCAATGTTTCTATCTTTTGAAGAGGTTGGAGTGTTTTCTCTTCTTTCCTTCTCTTCTCTGGTTTTCAGCAGCTGCTCATATGATTTGAGATTTCCTAAGAGGGCATATGTTGAGATTTCCTTTTGTCCTCTTGTATCTCTTATTGCCCATATTCTTAAGTCCCATGAACTTGGGAGACTCATTAGCAATTTGTCATTGATCTCTGTGAGAGAGGTCTCTCTATCCAAGTTTCTTAATTGATTGATGATCAGACTGAATCTATCATACATCTCAGTGATGCTTTCTTCATTCTTCTTTTCGAAGTTCTCATATTGGGAGATCAATGGAGCCTTCTTATCTTTCTTTTCATCAGCACTTCCTTCTACCATCTTTGTAAGAGCCTCCCAGATTTCTTTGGCTGATTCATAGATAACAACCCTTTGAAAGATATCATCTGAGAGGGTTGAGACAAGAATGTTCACAGCTTTTGCATCACATGCTCTTGCCTTCTTCTCATCATCTGTCAACTTAGACCTTGGGACAGGTGTTTGAGTTACATTGCCACTTGAGTCCCTTCTATAAGGCTTGGGAGCGCCTGTCAAAATAACATTAAACAATTCTTCATCAATAGAATTCATATAGATCTTAATTCTTGTTTTCCAAACTACAAACTTGTCAAGATTGCACATTGGTGGTCTGGTGGAAGCATAATCTTTGATTTGTGCCATGTGAAAAAAGTTTTTAGAAATATATATATAAGAGATAGGATCTTTTTGATCAAGGAGTTATCTCTTTTAGATCAACCTACCTCTCATACCAATTGAAAGTGCACAGTTAACCTCACTAGAGTTCTCTAGAGGGCGGGTGAATAGAGATTTAAAAATGTTTTGTGCAAAGTTAACAAATATATATATATATATGTGTGTGTGTGTGTGTGTGTGTAATAATCACAGAATTAAGCTTCCCACACACCAACAAGAATTAAGTAAATAAAGAAAGAAATAGCTAACAGAAAATCATAACACAACACAAAGAAATATAGTGGTTCCCCAAACTTTGGGTACTCCACTCTTCTACCCCCTTAGTAGGAATTCACTATCTTGCAATGAGTCTTTTGATAAGGAGACTCTTAGAACCAGCCTGAGTCTTTTGATAAGGAGACTCTTAGAACCAAACTGAGTCTTTTGAAAAGGAGACTCTTAGAACCAGTACAACTGAATTTTTTGAAGAGAGATTCTAAAAACTCTTTTACACAATTGAGATTGAAATAGTAATGAGAAGAAGAAGAATATGAACACTAATTTTAAACAAGAAAGAATCTTCTTCCTAGCAAGAAGATTGGAAGCACAAGTCTAGTGAATATAATCTCTCTTCTATAGTGAGAAGGAGATTGTAAGCCTTTCTCTCTTTCAGTGAGAGCTATCAGAGATTGCAGTAGTATGGCTTCAGAATGAGGAGAAGAAGAAGAATGCTTGTTCTTTGCTGCAGGACACTTTCACTTTTCTCAGCTTTTCTCACTTTTCTCTTGGGAGCTTTTCCTCTTTTTCAAATGAATGGAGTGGATCAAACATCTGTGTTTGTTCTCTGCCGACCTCCTTCTTATTTATAGCTCTGTTTATTAAAATAATACTATAGGAGAATAATCAATTAGCAGTCAGAGAAATAGTAAGAGAGAAGAGTTTCCATAATCAATATTTCTGTAGAAGGAAAGAGATTATTCTGTTTTCAAATAATGTCCAAATAAAATTAATCAAATTAGCCAAGAATCAATTAGAAGGAAAGACAGATTCAGAACAGCTATAAAAGAATAATATCATTCCAAAAAAATCAGATCTACAGAAAGAGGGAAAGAGATCTGGCGTGATTTTGAATCTATCACAAAAATTGACGTGCATCGATTACCATTCGACGTAAGCGTTGATTTCAACATGGCTGGATGTCGAGAGGAGAATATGGAAAGAGCGTCGACTAAGGTGCGTCGACTTCACTAGGTGCGTCGACTAGAAGTCAGAGTAACGTTGACTTAGGTTACGTCGAATTCTGTTTAGAGCTACTTCAACTCATTCTGAGAGGAACGTCGACTATGCTTCGACTTTGCGTCGATTACTATTCGACGCATATTTACTTAAACTAATTTTCATTCTTAGAAATCATATTCTACTCATTTCTATGGGTTAAGATAAATCATTTTCCCAACACAGATTATTTTCAAGTCTTCTCAAAAGGACAAGAAATCTTAAATTGTCTGATTTTACTATCTCTGAAATGTTTCTAAACTCAGAGCACCATATTTGCTTTATCTGCTGAAATGAATTTTTACATTCTGTTAGATACATTTGTTCTGTTGTTTATTATTTTTCTGTATGTATTATTTTAATTGTTGTCAAATAGTATCCAAACCCAAATAGGGGGAGATTGTTGGAACAACCCTATTACTGATTTGGGCTAGGATCACTATATGTTGACTTAGGATCAAGTTGACCCCAATGTATATTATAAGGGTCAAGTCTTTAGGCTGATAAGTTAGCTAGAACTTAGGAAAAATTGAAGTTCTCAGCGTTCGACGAACGACTATCAACGTTCAACGAATAGCTCTCAGCGCTCGAAGAATTCCAGCTATCTCAGCAGTCGACGAACCCGTCTTAGTATTCGACGAACTAAAGTCGGCGTTCGACGAATTCTCAACTAAAGCACAGATCGACGAATATTGCCCTCAGATCAATTAATACAGACAGATCAGTTATATATCAGATCTCTGAAAATAGATCGAAGACTATAATGGATCTATTCAATTTTCTTGGACGTATTCAGTCAGACAAGTAAGGATAATATCCCTCTTTATTATATTCCTTTACTTTGTCGTATTCTAAGGAGAGGAGCCGTTGACATTTAATGTTAAGGCATCTTTCAAGACAAAAGGAATTTGAAAGGACATGCCAAAATCGTTTTGGTGGCTATGTCAGTTCCAAGAAGGATTTAAGTAAATATTATATTCATTAAAAACTGATGATTTGAATTTCAAATCATATTGAAGGAAGATAATATATTCAGAGTTCTTTTGACTCTTGTTCACAAGAAGAATAGAGAAGAGAAATACAGAGACACGGAGAAGATAGAAAAGCTCAGTTATTCAAGTTTTAAATACACAGAGTTCAGAACAACAAGAACAGAGAAGTGTTAGAAAAGAAGAAGAAGAAGAAGAAGAACTACAAACAACATCATTCTCCAAGGAGAACAAATCTTATGATGTAGAAAGTCTTCTTCAAGGCAGCAAATAATCAAACTGAGAACATAATCTCTATTCTCTCAGTAATCTGCTGCAAGTTCAGATCTTCAAAGAGCAACAATAATCTGAAGAATATTTTCTCTCAGATTCATCTGCTACAGAAAGATCTTCATTCAAGAGAAAGCTTCATCCTCAAGCTGTCAACAAACTACATTAGACAGGGGGAGCTTTCATCATCATTATCTTGTGTCTTCTCTCAGATTGTTGAACAGAGAAGAACATTCTAACCTTCCTCACCCCATCTTGTACAGGGTTAAAACTCCCTTCAAAAGTTTACCTCCTTCGTGGCAAGACACCTGATCAAAAAATCTAGTTTGGTTTTTGAGCACCTGATCAAAAGCTCATTGGTGTTATGGCACCTGATCAAAAACCCTAGTGGATTCCTACCTTGGGTGGTAGAAGAGTGTGTCACAACCCGTATTTTCCCAAAATAAAATATAATATCAGAGTAAAGGGGAAAACACGCGTCATGACGCCACGTCCTGTAGGGGACAACTACAGACGTTCAGGCGAGCACTCAAACGAACAATTTTACGAGAAAAGATGTGAATTAATAAAAACATTATCATTTAAGATTATTTTCATTAGATTAGGAAGTCGTGTCCCTCGGCCCTGCGGTTTACCTAGCTGCACCTTATAAAAGACATGCATACACAACAGAAGAAAATAAGTTCACTTTATTCCTAACGGCGCTGAAAACCAGAAACGTCTCCAGGGAGATCGCCGATCTAAATTTAGTATATAATAGAGAAGTATCATTTTATTTTGGTTTACGTTTTACAAATATGTGATACTTAATAGTAAATGCGACAAACAGTTAAAAGATCAACTTTTTATAATGCTAAAAGAACTGCATTAATATACAGAAAAATAAGCTTTTCCTAGAGTGTACCAGTAACAAGTAATCAAGTAGGAGAAAAAGAAGCTAGCAGTAGCATGAGCAAGTAAGCTAAACAAAAATCCATACGGGCGTCAACAACTGACACGAACCCGAAGGAAGAAGGGTCAACAGTCCAAAAAGAAACTACAACAAAAGAAACTGTATCCTTACCCACTAGAGAGGGAAGGCCTCGACGGCGAACAGTACGACCCCACTCAAACACCAGCGGCAGCTATAAACCTGAACCTGAAGCATCCATAAGAAAAGAATACCTCAGCCCAAAGGGTGCAAGAAAAAAATAGAAGAAAAGGAGAAACTGTAAAGTAACCAGAAAGAAAGCACGAGCTAAACCCAGCTGCTGCACAACAAGTCAAGGAACTGAGGTGGGGTCCCCCACGTCCACCCACACTCCAATCAACCACTACTTTGTTGGGGGCCCCTACGTCCACCCACACTCCAGTCAAAAGTAACCACTGCGGTGGGGGCTCCTACGTCCACCCACACACCAGTCCAAACCACTGTGTTGGGGCCCCCCGCGTCCACTCACACTCCAGTACAAAACCACTGTGTTGGGGGACCCTGCGTCCACCCACACTCCAGTCCAAAACCACTGTGTTGGGTGCCCCTGTGTCCACCTACACTCCAGTTCAAATCAAATCCAACGAGACTTGTTGGCAGCATGCGGGGTTTGACGCTCAGGGAGGGTCATATGCTAAATATGGGGAGTAAATCTGCTACTGGCACATCTGCGAATGAAACTATACAATAACATTGATATCTTACGGCAAGTGTGAAACCACCAACAACTAGTACGGACATAAAGCTCGAAGCCAAAATTTATCTACACCCCTTTCAAGTTTAGCGATATATAGGCTTCGTTGAATCATCGAGGGTTAGACACAGAAATTCCCAAAGGAGTTTGGCCTCTATTTCCCCCGACTTGCTAGGGATTAGAAACGAAATTCCCAGGGAATTTAAGATCTGGCTCCTCATACCGTTAAGGATTAATATCCGAGGCTCCACTAAACATAGCAAAACCAACCACGCCCTTTTTCCAAGTATATATATATGCATAACTAGAGTTAAACTATTTAGAGCTGAGCCGGGTCGTTATGAGCAGAAATGAAGCTATCTAAATTTTAACTGAACACAATCGAACCACCCACCAAATTCCTACTAATGACAAGTGTAGGATTTATCAATAGCAACAAAAATAAGGCGGCCGAGTCTCTTAATTATAGAATAAGCAGGATTGCCATAAGCCCCATCCAGAACTAGCCAACTTAACCAAAACATAGGGAAATCAGGTTATGAATCAACATCAAAGTGTTAGAAAGAAATCAAAATCAGCAAGAACCATGTTTTGGCCATATATTTTGTCAAGAACCAACCAACTCAAACCCATTTAACAGAAATTGAGAGTAAGCCCAGATTTTCGAAGAAGAAGACAGGTTCATGCACCCGAACTTTAGCAGAACAACAACAAGAACATGCATCCAGATTTCTTTAGCCAGGGCCAAGTATGGCCCTCGATGTCCCTTGCAAAATCAAACATATAATTCAATGATGAGAACCCAAATTTTCTACCACGAGATCGACCCTGAAATCCGCTGATTTACATCTAAATTAAAAACCCAGATTTTAGTGCAAACCAGAGAAAAGAGGTGAATCAGCTAAATAGGAAGAAAGTAATGGAGGAGAAGAGATCTCTTGCACAAAAGCAACTCGCCACCAGCCAACAACTCCTAGAAATTACAACATATAGCCTGGACACAACCTGGAGGGCAACCCCTTACACAACCATTAATGTATATAATGACCCCAACCAAATTTTTCTAGTATAGTAAAGCAGGATTTGCCCTTCTAATCCAATGATCCGGCAAGCACAGTTAAGTAAAAGAAAAGGGAGGGGGAATGAAGAAGAAAGAGTGAAAAGTTTCCTTGCCTCACTCCAACCGGTGCCCCGACGAATTTGCGACAAGCAGGGGAAGAAAAACCTCCCGGATCCTCAGCCCCGACGAAGAATACCAGCCCCGACAACCAAAATCACCTCGCCTCCGACGGCTCAGGCGCCGCCCTGCCCCAACTTCGCAAAACCCTGCCCTAAGCCACCCTGGAGCATTCACGGGATCGAAGAAGGAAGAGCCCGACCTTGGAAACAAAGCCAGTCGCACCAAATAAATAAGATAATAATCAAGCCCTCAACACTTTTATATCCACTCTCGTATTTGTGTATATGATTATATATGTATATATATATATATTTTTTTTTTTGCATGATGCAAGGGTATGAATATCCCTATATATATAAACATTTAGGTAGGAATATATGTTTGTGTATATATATATATATATATATATATATATAGCTCTACCAAAAGAAATCAAACTCGCCGGAATACGACGACAATGACGATTCCGAAAAGGTAACGCCCTCTAGCATTTACAATTCGCAACGAAAGATTCATATTTAAGACATTACCCTGACGCAATCCCAGCTTAAAGACTAGGAGAAGGCCTGGGGCGTTACAGCCACCTCCCCTAACAAAAAAGTTTCGGCCCAAAACTTTGCAACCACAATCCCAAGAAGGAAAGAACGACAAAGAAAGAAAACTCAGGAGACAAGAACTCACCGGGGAAGCTAGCCGAAAAGATGACGGTAGGACAGCTTCATTGCTGACTCAAGCTCCCGGTCGCACTTCGAACATCCTGATTATCCCAGAGGACCTTCACCATAGGGATGGACTTCCTTCGCAACACTCGATCCTGCCTTTCCAAAATGCGAATAGGCTACTCCACGAATGACAGATTGGGCTGCAGCACTGGCACGGAATCCAGAACATGGCGATCGCTGCAGATGCACTTCCGCAATGGGCTCACATGGAAAACGTCGCGCACACCGGGGAAGGAGGCAGGTAACGACAGCCTGTAAGCAACAACTCCGATGCGCTTGACGATCTCGAAGGGGCCTACATACCTGGGGTCCAGCTTATGGCTCTTCCCAAACCTTTTAACGCCTGCCATCGGGGAGACCTTTAAGAACACCATGTCCCCCACTGCGAATTCCAACTCACTCCTACGCCGATTTGCGTACTTCTCATAGCGCTCCTGAGCTATCTGGAGCTTCTCACGGATTTGCATCACAGCAAAACCCATCTCTTCCAAAGCCTCAGGGCCCAGAACAGGCTTCTCGCCCACTTCAGCCCAAAACAGGGGAGTCCAACCTCTCCTCCCATACAGAGCCTCAAACGGAGCCATCTGCAAGCTCTCCTAGTAGCTATGGTTGTACGCGAACTCCATGAGCCCAAGGCGTTCATCCCAAGCTCCTCCATGCTCTAGAATGTAACACCGGATCATATCCTCCACGATCTGGTTAACCCTCTCTATCTGCCCATTCGTCTGCGGATGATAAGCTGTAGAATACCTGTGATTGGTGCCCAAAGCCCCTTGCAGACTCTGCCAAAAGCGGGAAGTGTACCTGGAATCAGGATCAGAAACTATGCTCGCGGGCACTCCATGCAGTCTAATGACCTCTTGCACATACAGAGATGCAATCTTCTCCATAGAATAACCAGTCTTGTACGGCACGAAGTGAGCACAATTGGACAACCTTTTGACGATGACCCACACTGCATCATGCCCCCGCGGGGATCTCGGCAATCTAGTAATGAAGTCCATGGAGATGCTCTCCCACTTCCACAAGGGAATATCCAACGGCGTCAACTTGCCCCCGGGCCTCCCGTGATCCACCTTGACGCGCTAACAAGTGTAGCACTGCGCCACGAACCTCGCAATATCGCCCTTCATGCCAGGCCACCACACAATCTGCTTCATATTGCGATACATCTTTGTAGAGCCAGGATGATAGGATAGGCTGGAGTCGTGAACCTCCTCACAAATCTTCGCTCGAATCTGCTCCGCAACGGGTATGCACATCCTGCCAGGGTACCTCAAGGTACCTGATGAGTCCTCATCATATACACTTTTATGGACTCATCTGGGCCGTTTATTTAATCATTTCACCGCACTTTAGCCCTATTATAGTTCATATTGATCATTCTAGGCTATGAGCACTTTTTGGCCCATTTTGGTGTGATTTCTTGTTTGTTTTCTTTAGTAGTGTTCATGTGCTGTTAGGTGCTACTTTCAGTGGCTAGATTCGTGGTTGTACGCTAGAACAGGAGTCGTGCAGGTGTTTCCGGTGCAATTCTGCACAGGAACACTGCGCACGATCACTGGTTCTACTGCGCACGACCACTGGTCGTGCGCAACTGATCGTGCGCATTTAACACCTTTTTCTTGAGTTCTGTTTGGTATAGTGCGCACGACCATCTACGCTAGTGCGCACGACCACCGGTCGTGCGCCACTGCTCGTGCGCACTTAACATTAATTTCATAAGTTCTGTCTCAACCATTGCGCACGACCACCGACGATAGTGCGCACGACCACCGGTCGTGCGCCACTGGTCGTGCGAACATGTTATTTTGTAATTTCTAACTTTGTAGGTTCCGTCCAGGCAGAGCGCACGATCACAGGATTCTAGTGCGCACGACCACTGGTCGTGCGCCACTGACCGTGCGCACTGTTTAATTCCAGCGCCTATAAATTCCCTGCTCGCGATTTAGGTCAGATCCCCCCGCCGTATTTCGCCGTTTTCTTCTCCAGCGCTCCAGTTTCGCCCCTCCATCGTCGCCCACCATCTAGAGGTGCTCCGGGCTTGCTCTTCACGCCAATCTTGAGCCGGAGTTTCCTCTCGGCTTCCTACTTCATCCAAGAGCTCCAAAGGAAGACCTAGCCGCCATCTCCATCGAGCAAGAGGAAGTTTGCAACCTCTACCGGATCGTGACACGAAGAAGACGGGTCCATTGGAGAGTCGTGACAGCTCTCTCTACCCCGGATGTAGTTGCGGACCGATCTTGGACGCGGATTGACAACCCAGCGATTCCAACCGTGAATCTACAACGAGCCTTCGGATTCGGTCGATTTCTTGCCTTATTCTTCTCTTATTGATGAATTTGTAACTAGATCTAACAATATGATGAAGTGTGTTTCGATTATTAGCATTTATACTTGATTATGTCTATGTGATTTGGGTATTCTTGCTTATTATTTTGAGGTGCGCCGCCATCCATTTCCATTCCGCCGCCGCGTTCATGTGTCGCACTAGCAATTGCTAGTGGCGTGCTTGTCGAAGAGGTGCTTGCGACCCTCAATCCGTAAGCCTTCTCGCCCATCCGCCTACCGAAGCGTGGCATCGCGGCCCGTAATCCGTCTCGCCTAACGAAGCAGCGCGCTCAAGGCCTGCATAGTTCGATTACGTTTGCCTACTCGTCCATCCGCCCTTTCGACGCAGCGCGCTCAAGGCCTGCCTAGTCTCCATCCTGCCAATCGAAGCATTGCATAGCGGCATTGCATAGGAGTAGTTGTAGTGTTTTCTTTTATTTTCCAAAAGCCAACCCAACTCTCCCGCAATCCATTTGACCTTAAGGACTTCGATCTCAAGTCCTTCCTCGACATTTAACTCCACCTTACTGTGTTCCTCAAGAGACCGACACTCGGGGATTTTCCCCATTATTATTACTTGCGCGACCGGTGCACTTGCCGAAATTATCGCATCAGTACCCTCCACATCAATCGAGAAATTTGGCAACTCGCCCCTCTCCACTCTGCTCCGGAGGTGCTGTAAATCCAGGTCATCCTTTTGGTGCAACTTTGTCAAAAAGATCCAGGATGGCTCCTCAACCTCCATACAAGACGGACCACTGATGCGATAATTTCGGCAAGTGCACCGGTCGCGCAAGTAATAATAATGGGGAAAATCCCCGAGTGTCGGTCTCTTGAGGAACACAGTAAGGTGGAGTTAAATGTCGAGGAAGGACTTGAGATCGAAGTCCTTTAGATCGAATGGATTGCGGGAGAGTTGGGTTGGCTTTTGGAAAATAAAAGAAAACACTACAACTACTCCTATGCAATGCCGCAATGCAATGCTTCGCTTGGCGGGATGGAGACTAGGCAGGCCTTGAGCGCGCTGCGTCGCAAGGGCGGATGGACGAGAAGGCTAACGGAATCGAACTATGCAGGCCTTGAGCGCGCTTTTTCGTTAGGCGAGATGGATTACGGGCCGCGATGCCACGCTTCGGTAGGCGGATGGGCGAGTAGGTTAGAGGAATGAGGGTCACAAGCACCTCTTCGACAAGCACGCCACTAGCAATTGCTAGTGCGGCACACGAACGTGATGGTGGGATGGAGGATGGATGGTGGCGCACCTCATAAACACATAAACCACAAAAGCATTTCACAACAACATGAAAAATAAATAAATAAAAGCGAGTTTAAGTGCTCTTCATCAAAATACACAAGATCTAGCTATTACAACAATCAATAAGAGAAGAATAAGCCAAGAAATCGACCGAATCCGAAGTCTCGTTGTAAATTCACGGTTGGAATCGCCGGGTTGTCAATCCGCGTCCAAGCTCGGTCCGCAACTACGTCCGGGGTAGAGAGAGCTGTCACGACTCTCCAATGGACCCGTCTTCTTCGTGTCACGATCCGGTAGAGGTTGCAAACTTCCTCTTGCTCGATGGAGATGGCGGCTAGGTCTTCCTTTGGAGCTCTTGGATGAAGGAGGAGGCCGAGAGGAAACTCCGGCTCAAGATCGGCGTGAAGAACAAGCCCGGAGCACCTCCAGATGGTGGGCGGCGATGGAGGGGCGAAACGAGGCGGAACTGCGCAAGAACGGCGGAAAACGGCGGGTGTTTTGACCTAAATCGCGAGCAGGGCATTTATAGGCGCTGGAATTAAACAGTGCGCACGGTCATTGGCGCACGACCAGTGGTCGTGCGCACTAGAATCCTGTGATCGTGCGCTCTGCCTGGACGGAGCCTGCAAGAGAAGAAGATTATAAAATAATATGTTCGCACGACCAGTGGCGCACGACCGGTGGTCGTGCGCACTAGCGTTGATGGTCGTGCGCACTAGAGCAAACAGAACTCAGAAATTTAATGGTAAGTGCGCACGGACAGTGGCGCACGACCAGTGGTCGTGTGCACTGGCATTGATGATCGTGCGCACTACACCAAACAGAACTCGTGAAAAAAGGGTTAAGTGCACACGATCAGTGACGCATGACCAGTGGTCGTGCGCAATAGAACCAGTGATCGTGCGCAGTGTTCCTGTGCAGAATTGCACCGGGAACACCTGCACGACTCCTATTCCAGCACAACCACGAATCTAGCCACTGAAAGTGGTACCTAACAGTACATGAAAACTACTAATGAAAATAAACATGAAATCACACCAAAATGGCCCAGAAGTGCACCTAGCATGGAATATCAAATATAAACTATAACAAGGCTAAAGTGCGGTGAAATGACTAAATAACGGCCCAGATGAGTCCATAAAAGTGTATATGATCAGGACTCATCACACCCCCAGACTTACCTGTTTGCGCGTCCCGAGCAAACAAATTCTAAGCGAACGGGGAAAGAAAAGTAGATGGCTTAAAATTACGATACAGAGTACCATGCGAAGTCGCATGCTCACGTGCATAAGAAAATTAGTAGAGAATACTACTGATTATAAAAACAGTTTATATAGTTCTAAAAGAGTAAAAGCATATTACAACTACTCAAAATGGTGAACAACGGTGAATCATTCGGTCATGCATACGGAGAAAGTAAACTAAATGCTGAGACGAGCATTGCTCAAGATCGGTATACGGGACAAACTCCACTGAAATCCATCAGTGTCGGTGACCATAAGCTCGCCCGGTCACATTCTCTCCACGGCACTGGTTTGACTCAAATGCGTGAATCAAAAGGACTTTAGGTTTTAAATGAGGCTTGGGTTTAGGTGAGGATAAACAAAGATAAAAACGACGGCTCAAACACTAAACCCAAATGAGCAAATGCAGGAAACTATCCTCATCACCACACAAACACGCGGGTACACAACACCCCCAGACTTGGACTTAACAACATGGGTGCGTGCACCGCCTACTCCCAAACATAAATCGATACATAAAGATTTTCAATTAAACTCTCCTTCTCGTTCCTTTCTTTTTAGCTTCTTTTCTTTTTTTTTCTCATTTTTTTTTAATCTTTTCTTATCATTTTCAGCAAATAAACAAAAGGACACAACCACATCTTCACAAACACATTACCACATCAACAACCCAACTCATGAAAGTAATAAACAGCTAAAGCTCATATTTGGGTGTGCGACTAGGATTGGCTTTTGGGCTTTGGTGAAATAAAAGTGGGGCTGAATCAAAGAACGGGTAGGCACAACTGGGATAGCGAGGATATAGCGGTAGGAATAGGCACAAAGGCTCAACCGGGCCAAAATGATGGCCTATATCACATTCACGCAATTGACTAACCGTATACCCATGCTTCAAGAATCGCTTGGGGCAAATTCTAGCCACCGAGAAAGATTCTCCTTTCTCCTGACTCAAGCAATTAGAATCTAGCGATCGTTTACACACATCCCTATGCTACCGTTTGATTCCACCGGATTCACCATTTGAGTAGAGTAAACAACGTTTACACTAATAGAAAAAATATAAAACCATAAGTATAAAGAGAAGTCTAATCTACATGAATTTCTAAGCAACCGAGCACTCGACTAGGAGCACTACTAGAGTCAACATTTTACTCTGCTACATAGTCCTAAGCCATCACCTAGACTTTCCCAAATAGGCAGAAGAATTAAATTCACAACAGAGCAAGCAAACAGATGAGTACGCGCTCAAGTGGGTGATATGGTGTGCAATGAAAATGAACAACAATTTAAATGAAATCTTCTAGCATGCAGTGCAATAGTGCACGTGAGCGGGTAAACAAAACTACTCTCCCCCAGACTTAAACTAAGCAATCCGCATAATATATGACATGAAAATTGGAAAAGGCTAGGGGAAGAGAGTACCCAATGCTCAGCAAGTGAGCATACCAGAAGATTGGCGTTTAAGCTAAAATGAGCTGCAGAATCCACCATCCAGAATAAGTACCTGCAGGGGTCAGCTCCGCAAAAACAAAAACAAAAGTAAACTGAAAAGAAAATACTACTAACTAAACATGATTAGATGAAATAAAAGAAATACAGAAAAGAAAGATAACTACTGGGGTTATTGTCATCCCAGCACGACTTATTCAAAAACTTAAAGGTTCTAGCTAATTGGCCTATGGAAGGAGAAGTGGACAGGTAACTGGCCTAATATCCGTGTCGGTAGCGGGTACCGATACGGTGATAGAATAGTCACCCCTCTACCTAAATATAGATACCTGCTCCTCACAGGTAGAGGGTAGAGAATGTAAGAAAAGGAGGAGGCCTGGTCCTCACTCATCTCACAAAACACATCCTTGCCTAGCAAGGTATCGTCAACAGTGAGGTGGCAGGAAGAAAAGGCAATGAGTGGAGCTTCCTCTACGGAGGGGGAATAAACCTCCTCACATGAGAGGATGCTCTCATCATTGACTTGAGCAAAAAGCTCCAAGTCCTCCTGGGATACCTGTGAGGACTCAGCCTGCACAAGCTCAGATGAAGGAAGGGGATCAAGAAATAAAGAAGACGAAGAATATAAATAAACATCAATCGGGGGAGTGATCCCGGTCTCACTCCCATCAGGTTGGGGAAGTAAAATAATGTTAGCATTGTCAACAATGCTACAAGATTCGGCGGGGTCAACGGTGGCCAGGCTTAGGATTTGGACTTCCTCCACCGGTGTTGAGGAAAACTCCTCTTCACCTAGAAGGTTGTCCTCCTCCATAGGAATAGGCACAACACTCAGATCACCCACCTCATCCTGCGACACATCATCAACAATGTCGTCGGAGACGAGAATAGTATGCACAACAGGGGGGAGAATCGAATCCACTAGAAGTGGTGGATGCACAAGGAGAGTGGGCTCAGCAATGTCGGTGCATAGATCAGCCGCACATCCGGTGACCGTATCCATGCCATACCCTTCAAGATGTGAGGGTGACAAAGAAACATAACCGGATGTTGAAGATGTGCTGCCAGGGTTAGGAGTTGGGACGATCCGGATATCCGGCTCATCATCCTCGTCCAATTGGCGAAGATACTCGGCACAGTCCTTCAAGACATGATCAGTGCTCCGACAAAACCGGCACTGCCTAGCAGGCTTCTTTGGCACAGCGGGTGCTGAAGCCGAAAAGAAGTACGACGGTAAAGACTCAGCAGAGTAGCCATAAGACTTACGTGCACCATATGGAGTACCAGACGAAGTCGGTGCTCCATATGCTGGGCTATAAGAATTATGCATACTATTCTCCATAGGGCATTCATCACTAGAGTGAGAGGTATCTCTACACCAACGACAACGGATATTAAGATGTGCCCACATAGTGCGAAGATAAAACGATTCAAAAAGGAAACACTATTGTGCACAAAACTACACCTAACGATGATTACTAAAGCAACCTAAAATAAAACAGGAAAATAGAATATGAAGAAATAAAAACAAAGAAATGCAATTTACAAATGGAAGGGCTTCTCCCTCAGGTTCTCCCTCTCTAGAAAACTCACACGACTGTGTTCCCCGGCAACGGCGCCAAAAACTTGATGCGATTATTTCGGCAAGTGCACCGGTCGCGCAAGTAATAATAATGGGGAAAATCCCCGAGTGTCGGTCTCTTGAGGAACACAGTAAGGTGGAGTTAAATGTCGAGGAAGGACTTGAGATCGAAGTCCTTTAGATCGAATGGATTGCGGGAGAGTTGGGTTGGCTTTTGGAAAATAAAAGAAAACACTACAACTACTCCTATGCAATGCCGCAATGCAATGCTTCGCTTGGCGGGATGGAGACTAGGCAGGCCTTGAGCGCGCTGCGTCGCAAGGGCGGATGGACGAGAAGGCTAACGGAATCGAACTATGCAGGCCTTGAGCGCGCTTTTTCGTTAGGCGAGATGGATTACGGGCCGCGATGCCACGCTTCGGTAGGCGGATGGGCGAGTAGGTTAGAGGAATGAGGGTCACAAGCACCTCTTCGACAAGCACGCCACTAGCAATTGCTAGTGCGGCACACGAACGTGATGGTGGGATGGAGGATGGATGGTGGCGCACCTCATAAACACATAAACCACAAAAGCATTTCACAACAACATGAAAAATAAATAAATAAAAGCGAGTTTAAGTGCTCTTCATCAAAATACACAAGATCTAGCTATTACAACAATCAATAAGAGAAGAATAAGCCAAGAAATCGACCGAATCCGAAGTCTCGTTGTAAATTCACGGTTGGAATCGCCGGGTTGTCAATCCGCGTCCAAGCTCGGTCCGCAACTACGTCCGGGGTAGAGAGAGCTGTCACGACTCTCCAATGGACCCGTCTTCTTCGTGTCACGATCCGGTAGAGGTTGCAAACTTCCTCTTGCTCGATGGAGATGGCGGCTAGGTCTTCCTTTGGAGCTCTTGGATGAAGGAGGAGGCCGAGAGGAAACTCCGGCTCATGATCGACGTGAAGAACAAGCCCGGAGCACCTCCAGATGGTGGGCGGCGATGGAGGGGCGAAACGAGGCGGAACTGCGCAAGAACGGCGGAAAACGGCGGGTGTTTTGACCTAAATCGCGAGCAGGGCATTTATAGGCGCTGGAATTAAACAGTGCGCACGGTCATTGGCGCACGACCAGTGGTCGTGCGCACTAGAATCCTGTGATCGTGCGCTCTGCCTGGACGGAGCCTGCAAGAGAAGAAGATTATAAAATAATATGTTCGCACGACCAGTGGCGCACGACCGGTGGTCGTGCGCACTAGCGTTGATGGTCATGCGCACTAGAGCAAACAGAACTCAGAAATTTAATGGTAAGTGCGCACGGACAGTGGCGCACGACCAATGGTCGTGTGCACTGGCATTGATGATCGTGCGCACTACACCAAACAGAACTCGTGAAAAAAGGGTTAAGTGCACACGATCAGTGACGCACGACCAGTGGTCGTGCGCAATAGAACCAGTGATCGTGTGCAGTGTTCCTGTGCAGAATTGCACCGGGAACACCTGCACGACTCCTATTCCAGCACAACCACGAATCTAGCCACTGAAAGTGGTACCTAACAGTACATGAAAACTACTAATGAAAATAAACATGAAATCACACCAAAATGGCCCAGAAGTGCACCTAGCATGGAATATTAAATATAAACTATAACAAGGCTAAAGTGCGGTGAAATGACTAAATAACGGCCCAGATGAGTCCATAAAAGTGTATATGATCAGGACTCATCAACCACCACTGGGCTTCACCGCGATGCTCATCAAAAAGAACTCCTCCACTAGGGACTGCATAGAGAGTCCAAAAACAGAAGCTGACTTCCTGCTCAGGGCATCCGCCACCACATTTGCCTTGCCAGGGTGATAGAGGATCTCCACATCATAATCAGCCACGTACTCCATCCACCGACGCTGGCGCAGGTTCAGCTCTCGCTGAGAAAACACGTAAATCAGGCTCTTGTGATCTGAATAGATTTTGCACACCACTCCATACAAGAGGTGCCTCCACAGCTTCAGGGCATATATCACCGCAGCAAACTACAAATCATATGTCGGGTAGTTCCGCTCATGCACCTTTCGCTCCCTCAACCCGTACGCAATGACCTTGCCCTCCTGCATGAGGACGCACCCAAGGCCTATCAGCGAAGCATCGACGTAGACCTGAAACTCCACTCCCTCAACCGGGAGAGCCAAAACCGAAGCGGAACACAGCCTTCTCTTTAACTCTTGAAAGCCCTCCTCGCACTGCTCGCTCCAATCAAAAGATGCTTCCTTCCACGTTAACCTAGTCAGAGGCGCGGAAATGTCTGAGAAACCCTCCACAAACCTCCGGTAATAGCCTCCTAAACCCAGGAAACTTCGGATCTCCTTCGGCAACAACAGCCTCTTCCAGTCCAAAATAGTAGAGACCTTCGCTGGGTCCACAGAGATGCCACCTTTGCTCAACACGTGACCCAAGAAAGAGACTTGCGAAAGCCAGAACTCGCATTTGCTCAACTTGGCATACAACTTGTGTGCCCTCAAGGTAGACATCACCAATCGCAGATGCCGAGCATGCTCCTCCTCGCTCGAAGAATAGATCAGCACATCATCAATAAAGACCACTACGAACTGGTCCAGAAAGTCCCGGAATACCCTGTTCATCAGATCCATGAAAGTAGAGGGCGCATTCGTCAGCCCAAAGGACATCACCAGGAACTTAAAATGTCCGTAACGCGACCGGAAAGCAGTTCGCAGAACGTCTGAGTCGCGAATCCTCAACTGTTGGTAACCTGACCGAAGGTCAATCTTCCAGAACACGCAGCTACCCTGCAACTGGTCGAACAAGTCATCAATCCGCGGTAACGGATAACTGTTTTTAATAGTGACCATGTTCAACTCTCTGTAATCGATGCATAGCCTCATCGTCCCATCCTTTTTCTTCACGAACAGAACCGGCGCACCCCAAGGCGACGAACTCGGCCTGATAAAACCAAGCTGTAGAAGCTCATCTAACTGAGTGCGCAGCTTCTCCAACTCACGCGGTGCAATACGATAGGGTGCCTTCGCAATAGGGCGGGTCCCGGGCTCCAAATCTATCACAAACTCAACTTCTCGCTCAGGAGGGAGACTAGGAAGGTTGTCAGGAAAAATGTCCGGGAACTCCCTCACCACAGGAATGTCCTCCACACAAGGCGCCGAAGCACAAGCCGCAAGCAAAACAGAAACAACGCAGACCCGGCCATCAACCTCCGCCAAGGCCTGGGCACAGACCACCGACATAACTGAGGAAGTCTGACGCGGGAAACTGAACACGCTCCTGGGCTGGCCATCATTCATCCGGAAATCCGGACACTTATCCCTGCACTGGATCACCGCGTCATAACGGGCTGGCCAATCCATGCCCAAGATCATGTCGAAATCCTCCAAGTCGCTCACCTTCAGATCTGCATATCCCAAAAATCCATCCAACACAATCGGATACTGCCTCACGCACAGATCTGACACCACTAAATCGCCGGATGGGTACTTGACACGAAACGGATCATCAACTCGCTCCAAGGCCCAGCGATGATGATCAACAAACCTCTTGGCCACAAAAGAATGAGTGGCACCAGAGTCAAAAAGAACGTGCGCCCAACAGTCTCGAACCTTAAACTCGCCTAACCAAGCAGTATAGACACACGACAACACAGGGATGAGGCATTAATATAGCGACTAATTTAACATAACGAGATTAAACTATAACGAGAACAAGGATGAACTTGATATCACCTGGTTTGAGCACTGCGCTTCCTCCTTTGTCCCTGCATTTAACTTTACCTTTCCTCGATCTATCAGCTGCTGCTGAGGCAGTGGCGGCGGTGCCGCGGCTGGGAGCTCAAACTGCTGGCCGATAGTCTGGAGCTGCGGGCACTTGGACCTCAAGTGTCCCGTTTGACCGCACTGAAAACAGGACCTATCCTTAACCCGGCTTAAAGTCGCGTCGTGCCCCTTCTGCCCGCGGTGCCAACATACCTTATCCTTCCTCCAACACTGAGCAGTATCATGCCCCGCCCGATTGCAAAAGGTGCAAAAGAGGGGCTTCTTCGGGGCACCCTGAAGTTCCATCAGCTGTTGATGCTCCTGCACACCTTGCCTCCTGAAACACCTCTCGAAGGGGTGGCCCACACGGCCACAAAAACTACACAAAACCTTCCCTTTCTTGCTCGGGGCGGAGCCGCCCCCGTCGCCCGCCTTTCTCTTCTCCTTCTTAAGCTCCTTCCCTCTGTTCTTGGCATTTTCGATCGCCTCTATCTTCAGCGCAGCCTCCACTACATCCGCAAAGCTCACGGACCTGTAAGCGCTGGCCAACTGCTGGATCTCGCTGCAAAGACCTCCCAAAAATCTCTTCACCAGGTTTTCCTCAGAAGCAACCAAATTAGAGGCAAACCTGCTCAGCTTGGAGAACTCGACCTCATACTCCCCTACTGTGAGTTGTCGCTGCTTCAGATGAAAGAAGCTGTTCATCAGGCGATCCTGCTCAACTGAGGGCAGGAATTTCTTCAACAGCCTCCCCTTGAACTGCTCCCACGAGCAACCTTCTACAAGAGCCTCCTTCTCCCGGATCCACCAACTTCTTGCGAAACCTTTCAGCTGAAAGGAAGCAATCATCACCCTCTGGTCCGTCGTCGCGCCAGAGTACGAGAACATCTCCTCCATAGGCAGGATCCAATCGTCAAGCGACATGAAGTACGCCCTCCCGTCATAAGTCGGGGGTCCTAGCCTCTGGAAATATGAGATAAAATTCATTTCTGGCGGCAACGCAGCAGGGGGAACAAGGGGTGCAGGACGGGCAGCCTCCGGCTGACTAGTCTCGGGCTGCTGCCGCTGAGTGGCAGCCAACAACGTCTGCATCTGCTCCTGCATCGCGACCAACTGCCGCGCCAGGGTCTCGTTATTCAGACGCAGCTCTTCAATCACTGCTTCGCTATGCGCACCCGATGTCTCACCCTCAGACTGGGGAACAGGATTCGCGGGCCGATGCCTAGAAGCCATACCTAACCGGAACAACAACAAAATAAGACTGGGGTCAGACCTCTAGGAAAGGAAGACATACAAATAATTGCTTTTGCTACTGCTTTTTCTCTGGGAAAAGCAAATACATAATATCACGCTATACTTAGGATGGTGTACCATCCTTTACCTCTCGTTCACCTCTCCCGCATGCACATAAACTTAGAATCTTACCTTTTAAAATCATGGGTGTACATGTGTCATTGTGTAGATCTCTGGCTTGGCACGTGTGCTTATGCAATGTTATGCTATGCATGCAGTGCTATGCAAACTAAGAAAGGCCTTAATGCATGCTATGAGAGGCATACACATGCGATCTAATGCATCCCATACTACATATTATCGCATGCAACGAAAAGGAAAATCTAATGGACACTCATGCGACCTACGTTATGCATCCCATACTACATAACAGTCGCATGTTGTCACCTATGAGGATCCATATACAGACACATATTATGCATCCCATACTACATAATATGCCCCATATACTTCTTTCATGCTTATGAGTGTAGTGTTCGTGCTTCAGCCGAGATCTACCGATGACCCGTCGATGAGTGTATGCAATGATTAACGATTCTCACTGGACGGTTAACCGGGCCTACCAGACCACTCCCAGCAACCCGACTAACCTAGCTCTGATACCAACTGTCACAACCCGTATTTTCCCGAAAACACGCGTCATGACGCCACGTCCTGTAGGGGACAACTACAGACGTTCAGGCGAGAACTCTAACGAACAATTTTACGAGAAAAGATGTGAATTAATAAAAACGTTATCTTTTAAGATTATTTTCATTAGATTAGGAAGTCGTGTCCCTCGGCCCTGCAGTTTACTTAGCCGCACCTTATAAAAGACATGCGTACACAACGGAAGAAAATAAGTTCACTTTATTCCTAACGGCGCTGAAAACCAGAGACGTCTCCAGGGCGATCGCCGATCTAAATTTAGTATATAATAGAGAAGTATCATTTTATTTTGGTTTACGTTTTACAAATATGTGATACTTAATAGTAAATGCGACAAATAGTTAAAATATCAAATAATGCTAAAAGAACTGCATTAATATACAGCAAATAAGCTTTTCCCAGAGTGTACCAGTAACAAGTAATCAAGTAGGAGAAAAAAAAGCTAGCAGTAGCATGAGCAAGTAAGCTAAACAAAAAGCCATACGTGCGTCAACAACTGACACGAACCCGCAGGAAGAAGGGTCAACAGTCCAAAAAGAAACTACAACAAAAGAAACTGTATCCTTACCCACTAGAGAGGGAAGGCCTCGACGACGATCAGTATTGTCACAACCCGCATTTTTTCCAACATTTAAAATGCTATCAGAGTAGGAAAAACTACGCGTTGTGATGCCACGTCACGTAGGGGACGCCTACTGACGTTAAGGCAATTCATCCTTCTTCGCAGTTCAAGCAATATTATTATTAACTCAAAGAGATTCAAGTAAAATTTATGCAGAAAAATTAATAAGCCGCGTCCCTCGACTTGGTGGATCAACTGGTCCACGCTTTTAAAAATATAGTTTTACGCAGCGGAAAAATACTTGATTTAATTACTTAGTGGCCTAAGTGAACATGAAGACCTAGTGAGGTGCACCATGCAAGATCGAATGTGTGTATTTACTTTATATAAAAGTAGATTTATCACGCGCAAAAAGTAGTGAGATTACCATTTCAAAACATGATATGCAATGCTACAAATACCTTAGCACATCTAAGCAAGGAGCTATAAAGCCAACCCGCATCTAATCATTCCAGAACAAGTGTTCGAAGTAAACAACAAGTAACAGCAGTTGTGAAACAAAAGTCTATCCAAACGGCACCACGGGCGCCAACACCTGACATCAACCCATGGGCCGACAAGTCCACAGAAATACCCTACCTCAAGAGGGTCAGAATACGGCAGCTAAAGTAGCTCTGCACTAACACCTGCTACTGTCCAGAACCTGAGGCATTCAAAGAAAGAACACCTCAGAAGCAAGTTACAAGTGGTGCAGAAAACAAGAAAGTAAGCAAACCTCCGCGAAACCGGAGGGAAACAGAAGCTGCAAGGGTTAGTGACGACAACACTAGCCATAAATAATCATCAGAAAAAAAGGAAATATGATAATCAACAGGAAAAAGGGAAACAATAGAAGTAACTGATATTCAGCAGAAAAACACCCACCAAACGAGGGTGTGAAAACAGGCAAGGTCAAAACTCGTCATCAACAAGAATCATCAACATTCACATTATTATTTATGTTGCTCTTGTTCAGAATTATAGAGACTGATCAGCTCATCCAAAAGAAGAGCACGGCACCGGGGGAAAAACCACACCGCGTACGGCCTCTCAATCAAAAGTTTAAAAGAGCACCGCACTGGGGGCAAAAACCACACCGCGTACGACCTCCCAATCAAAAGCTTAAAACAGGCTGATCGACGAATGTTGCTGTATGAGAATATATATATATATATATATATATATATATATATATATATATATATATAAGCTGGTTTGTCGAGCGGAGGGTTGATCGACGAATGTAGAGGGCTGATCGACGAAAGCAAGTTTTGCATGAATATGCATATATGTGTATATAAATTTTATAATAATAATAATAATATTATTATACCCTTCGTCGAACGATGAACGAAGTATGATATCGTGGAACGCAAGCCTTTCTATATTTGTATACGAAATCGTCGAACGCCAGCCTTTATATATATAAGTATATGATATTTTTATAATAATAACAATATTATATTATTACAAAAAAAAATAAGCGAACGCCGAACCCAACGAAAATTTCGCCTAAGGTGGACGGCGGCGCTACGAAACCAACGGCGAAGTCAGAATCGAAATCCGACGTGCCGTTTTCGAGATATAAGTGGCGGAAGTTACGGCGAGCTTTAAATATATACAAAACTTCTAAAATGCGCCGAGCCTCCAAAATGACTCGGATCGCGACGAAACTTGACAGGCAAGTCTAAAATTAAATAATCTAATTTACTAACGTAAAATTTTCCAATTCTGGGTCGTCGCAAAATTTGGTCGACTTGACCCAAACGGACGCGAAAACGCGCGAACGGCGACGCGCCGCTAACTCGACGTTAAAAGTAACGCCCCGACGTCATTGCCACGCTATCACTGAATTAAACAAATACCGGAAAAATCAGGGGCGTTACAGCCACTCCCCCTAAAAGAAAGTTTCGTCCTGAAACTTGACATAAGGCAGAAAACAACATTAAGCTAGATAGTTACATGGTGCAGGAAAAGGGGGTTTACCTGGGCTAAATAAAGGAAAAGAATAATGGTGCAGGAAAGAAGATTTAAGATGGATAATTAATTGGTGCAGGAACAACACTTGGGCAAAATAAATGGTACAGGAAAATAAATCCATCTGAGCTATTTAAATGAGAAGATGAAAGGTGCAGGAAGAAGATTTACCTGAGCTAATTAATTGAAAAGGTGAGGATGAAACTCTCGCATTGCTGACTCCAGCTCCCATGTTGCGCTCTCGACGTCATGATTCCGCCAAAGAACTTTCACCATGGGAATAGATTTTCTCGGCAACACCCGCTCTTGGGTCTCCAAAATGCGAACAGGCTCCTCAACGTAAGACAAATTGGGCTGAATCGGAGGTACCGAATCGAGGACTTGATGATTGCTGCAAACACACTTCCTTAACTGACTCACATGAAACACATCATGGACACCAGGGAAGGTAGCAGGTAACTCCAATCTTTAAGCAGACACTCCGATGCGCTCAATGATCTGAAATGGCCCAACATATCTGGGATCCAACTTGTGGTTCTTCCCAAATCTTTTAACGCCCGGCATCGGAGAGACCTTCAGGAAAACACTGTCCCCAACCGCAAACTCCAGATCTGCCCTTCTTTGATTGGCATACTTTTCATACCGCTCCTGAGCAACGCGGAGCTTCTCCCGAATATTAGTCACCGCCTCTTCCATTTCCATCAAAGCTTCCGGACCCAGCAACGGTCTCTCACCGACTTCGGCCCAAAACAAGGGAGTCCTGCAGCGCCTCCCATACAACGCTTCAAAAGGGGCCATCTGCAGACTTTCTTGAAAGCTATTATTATAAGCAAACTCCATGAGTCTGAGGCGCTCGTCCCAAGCTCCACCATGCTCCAAAATGTAGCACCTAATCATGTCTTCCACGATCTGATTAACTCGCTCTGTTTGACCATTGGTCTGCGGATGGTATGCGGTTGAAAACCTGAGGTCGGTGCCCAAAGCTCCCTGTAAGCTCTGCCAGAATCGCGACGTAAACCTGGAGTCTCGATCTGACACGATACTCACTGGCACTCCATACAAACGGATGACCTCATCCAAATATAACTCTGCTATCTTCTTCATAGAATAGCCGACTTTGAAGGGGACGAAATGCGCACACTTCGTCAATCGATCAACTATAACCCGACTGAATCATGTCCACGAGGGGACCTCGACAAACCCGTAATAAGGTCCATCGATATGCTTTCCCATTTCCACATGGGGATCTCCAAAGGGGTCAATTTTCCTTCAGGCCTGCCATGATCGGCCTTCACCCGCTTGCACGTGAAGCACTCCGATACAAATTTGGCGATGTCGTTCTTCATGCCCGACCACCACACGATTTGCTTCAGATCTCTGTACATCTTGGTGGAACCCGGGTGGTAGGCCACACTAGATCCGTGAGCCTCCCTGCAAATCATAACTCGAATGTCTCCCGCCGTCGGGATACAGAATCTACCCCTATACAAGAGGGTGTCAAGCTCATCGATGGAGAAATCAGATAATTCTCCTTTCTCGGTCCTTCCTCAGAGATGCTGAAGATCTGGGTCTTCTCTCTGATGTAACCTTGTGAGGGTGATCCACGAAGGTTCTTCTGCCTCCAAACGAGAGCGCTCGCCACGGCTCACCGCCGAAATATCCATCAAAAGAAACTCCTCAACTAAGGCTTGAACGGATAAATTGAATATCTGAGCCGTCTTCCTACTCAAAGCATCGGCCACCACATTGGCCTTACCAGGATGATAAAGGATGTCCTCTTCATAATCAGCAACATACTCCAACCATCGGCGTTGGCGCAAATTCAGCTCCTTTTGTGTGAATACATACTTCAAGCTTTTATGATCGGTATAAATCTTGCACACATCGCCATATAGTAAGTGTCTCCACAGCTTCAGGGCATAGATCACCGCCGCAAACTCCAAATCGTGAGTAGGGTAATTCTTCTCGTGAACCTTCAATTGCCTAGATCCATAGGCGATCACCTTCCCCTCTTGCATCAGAACGCATCCAAGTCCGATGTGGGAAGCATCAACATACACCGCAAACTCCACTCCCTCAATAGGCATAATGAGAATTGGGGCAGAACACAACCTTCTCTTCAGCTCTTGGAAAGCCTCCTCACACTTATCACTCCAAATGAAGGCGACATTCTTCTGCGTAAGCCGGGTCATCGGAGCGGACAACGTGGAGAAACCCTCCACAAATCTCCTATAGTATCCGGCCGAACCCAAGAAACTCCTGATCTCCTTCGGAGTAGAAGGTCTGTTCCAGTCCATCACAGCCGAAATCTTGGCGGGATCCACAGAGATTCCATCCTTGCCCACCACATGTCCTAAAAAGGACACCTGAGACAACCAAAACTCGCACTTGCTCAGCTTAGCGTACATCTTATGCTCTCTCAAGACAGACAGAACCAAACGCAAATTATAGGCATGCTCCTCATCACTGCGAGAATAGATAAGAACGTCGTCGACGAAGACGACAACAAAACGGTCAAGAAAATCCTTGAATACCCGGTTCATCAGATCCATGAACGCAGAACTCGCGTTGGTCAAACCAAAGGACAACACGAGGAACTCAAAATGTCCGTACCGGGATCTAAAAGCCGTCAGGGGAATATCTGACTCACGAACCCTCAGCTGGTGGTAGCCTGAACGAAGATCAATCTTCGAGAATTTGGTGCACCCACGCAGCTGGTCGAACAAATCATCAATCCGCGGCAATGGATATCTATTCTGTATCGTCACCTTATGCAACTCTCGATAATCAATACACAGCCTTATGGAACCGTCCTTCTTCTTCACAAAAAGAACATGAGCAGCCCATGGAGAAGTACTCGGTCTGATGAAACCACACTCCAGAAGTTCATCCAGTTGAACACGCAATTCTTCTAATTCACGAGGCGCCATGCGGTACGGTGCCTTGGCAATGGGCCGGGTGCCTGGCTCGAGGTCTATGGCAAACTCCACCTCTCTTTCGGGAGGGAGATCGGAAAGCTTGTTAGGAAAAACATCGGAAAACTCTCGCACCACCGGGATACCCTCCACGGCTGGCTCCACACGAGAAGTATCCACCGCACAGATAGAAACTAGAAAACCCTCGCAACCAGAAGCTAAAGCTCGGCAGGCACGTACCGCAGAAATAATCGAAGAACTCTCCCGAGGGAGACCATAAACGCTCAAAGGACTTCCGTCGCCCAACTTGAAATCTAGCCGCTTCTCCTTGCACTTGATCACGGCATCATACTTGGTCAACCAGTCCATCCCAAGAATCACATCAAAATCTGCCAAATCTAGCATCTTCAAATCGGCCAGAACCTGGACACCACCCAAAGAAATGGGGCACTCCCGGATACCCCGATCTGACGTAACCTGATCTCCAGACGGAAACTTAACGGACAAGGCATCATCCAACCGGTCAATAGACCATCGGTGCCTATCAACAAAGCTCCTAACAACGAAAGAGTGAGATGCTCCCGAATCAAACAGGACACGCGCCCACTTATTCTTCACCTTGAATTCACCTAAATAAGCGTTCGTCACTAGACAACTAGTAAGCAAAATTTAGAAGAAAAAGAGAACAAGTTTGGAGGAAAGAAACTAACCAGATATCACGTGCGCTGAGGCTTGAGCCTCCTCTCTGGTCAGCACATTAAGCTTTCCTTTAGCCTTGCTCACAAACTGTGGGGGCGCCGGCAAGGTCTGCAGGGGAACCGCTGAAGTCACGGTCTGAGAGTTCGGGCAGTCGGCCCTACGATGCCCTTTTTGTCCACACTGGAAACAACAACCAGCCTTCTTGTAACACCGGGCCGCCTCATGCCCGGGCTTAGAGCAGAATGAGCACACTGGGACCGCCTTGGGCGCGTCCTGAATTGCACTAACCTTTAACGGCTCCAACGCCTCGAGCCTCTTGAAACACCTTTCGAACGGGTGGCCCCGCTTGCCACAAAAGCTACAGAGCCCCACACCCCTCTTCTTCGAGTCCGAGTGAGATGCCTTGGAACTCTCCCGATCATCCAACTTTCTCTTATCACTCTTTGTCTGTTGCCCATGACTCTTCATCCTTTCAATCGACTCGGCCTTCAGTGCGGCCTCCACCGCTCCAGCATAAGTGTCTGACCCATAGGCGCTAGCCCACTGCTGGATGTCGCCAGTGAGACCACCCAAAAGCCGCTTCACTCTTCCTTCCTCCGAGGCCACCAACTCAGGGGCGAATCTGCTCAACTTGCTGAACTCGATCTCGTATTCACTGACGGTGAGCTGCCTCTGCTTCAGATGCAGAAAGTTGTTCATCAATCGGTCGAGCTCAACCGAAGGGAGGAACTTCTTAAGCAATAACCCCTTAAACGTCTTCCACGAGCATCCCTCGGCGAGACCTTCCTTCTCCCTAATCCACCAACCTTTCGCCAAACCTTTCAGTTGATATGCAGCCACCATCACTTTCGAAGCCTCAGAGATACCTGAATAGGAGAACATCTCTTCCATGCTGATCACCCAATCATCCAAGGCCATGAAGTCTGCCCTACCATCATAGGTAGGAGGTCCCAAACGCTGAAATTGTGAAATGAAGTTCATCTCCGGTGTCAATGCCACTGGAGGCACCAGGGGAGCAGGAACGGCTGGGCTCACCACCGTTTCTTGCACAGTAGGCTGCTGCACCGAGGCAGCAGACACCAAAGACTGAATCTGAGTGTGCATTGCAACCAACTGTCTCGTCAAAGCCTCGTTGCTCTGTCGCAGACTTTCGATAACGGACTCACTCTGACCACCAGAAGACTCTCCCTCAGGTAGGGGAGTCGATCGCGTCACTCTCCTACGAGACATGTCTACAAGATAGAAGCTGGTGAATTAATTTACTATCAACCCGATGAGGCAAGTGTACCTATCAAATTGTAGTACCAAGGTCGTATTTAAAACACGAGGCTGTCAAGTATTACTACTCACGCTTTCTACTATTATCCTACCGTACGAATAGTTGATGATTTTGAGAATTTTTAAAATAAACTACGAGATTACTTGAACGGAAATTCAAAAGAGAAAATTAGCGTTTGATCAAAGAGTCACCATGAAAAGAGACGAGAGATAAATAAAATTAGTCTTACGATTGCAAAATAATGAGAGATAGTCTCGCTAGAGCACTAAATCTCCTAACTTATAGACGGTTTGATCGGAATCTCTTCGTAAAACAAACAGGTCTAAAGCCGCATTATCGAAGTGAACCGCACTATTGGATTTGACTCCAATCCGGAGGATTTACGTCATCCTATCTCTAGGGGTGCGTGCAACTCCTTCCTTCTTTGAGCGATCTTTCAAATCAATGAGTCTCTCGACTATTATGAAATGAGATCAAGGGCCTACTACCGTATACCGGAAATACGAAGTCGACACAAAAATAAATCAAAGAAGGATCAAGAATAATTTAAGCAAAAGTGAAACTAAGACTTAAAGAAATAATCTCATCTCAATTCATGGATCATCATGATCAAACGCTAACGGAAGTTTAGCTACGCATAATGGAAATTGAAACGATAATATCATAGAAAGAGAACATTTTCATTAAATTGAAGAAGAAAAGTACAAGGAAATAAAAGAACAATACTATAATACTAAGAACAAGATTGCAATATTCTAAAAAGAAAGCTTACAAAACATGGAAAATTAGAACAAAAATATAATCCTCTCTTGATCTCCCTCTCTTGCCAAAAGTCCCCCTTAAGCATGAAACATGGGCTCCTTTTATAGATGGAGGGGAAGATTCTAGAAATATGAAAAGGAGAGGGGAGACAAGGAGAATTTCGGCCATGAGCATGGGCAAGGGAGATGAATGTATTTAATGGGGAGAGAGGGGAAGGAAGAGAGAGACCACCTCCAATGTATTATTTTAAAGAGGAAAATAAAGAGGAGATGGGGGGATGTATGGGGAATAAAAGAGAGAGAGAGAAATGAGATTTCATTTAAGAAAAATAGGAGAGAGGAGGGAGGAGGAATTTCTGCCAGCCCAAATGCCATGCAAAGGTGGTGGTTTGCATGGTGAATTTCGGCCAACACATGGGGGAGCTGCTTGCTTGAGGTCGGGTTGCGTCATCCTACAACAAAACAAGGTAATTAGTTAATAATAATAATAATAATAATAACATAAACTATGACACACATAAAATTAAATAAAAGCAAATATAAAATGACAACTTAACATAACATAAATAACAAACATTAGATAACCAGCATACAATATAACAAACATTAATTTTATAGTAACTAAAGCAAACATAAAATACAAACATCAATTTTTTTATATAAAAACCAAAAGAAAAATAAAACTTTCATAAACATAAAGTGACAACATTAAAATAACAACATAAAGTAAAATAGCCATAAAATGCAACGAAACTATAATTAAAATATAAGAGAATTGAACTAAACTAACCAAGAAACGATGACTAAAAGCTAGTCATCAAACTCCCCCATGCTTAAGAGTTTGCTTGCCCCCAAGCAAATGGAAATCGAAATAGAGGGGAAACAAAAGAAAAATAATTTTAAGTTGCATAATTAAGAAAACCAAAATGGAAAATTAAACTATCCTAATTTCTATGTTAACAACTAGTGGGGTGAGAAGTCCACAATAGAAAACTTGAAAAAGGAGACCTAAAAAATATCATTAAAACATAAAGTAGAATTACATATTTCTAAATTCCTAAAACAAGGCATCCAAAATTTAGGAGAATAAGAAAAACAAAAGTAGAGATTCTAAATAAACGGCGCATTGAACGAATTACTAGGTTGCTAGAATAACGATTACCCCGAAATCATCTCAAGATAATCTCCAAAGAAATCCATCAATGATGGTGGCCATAGGCTTGTCGGTTCACACTCTCTCCACTACGCATGTTTGTGTCACGTTCAAAAGATCAAAAGGGTTTAATAGGCGTAAATACTTGGTTTAGGTAATTGATTAGGAATTGGAATTCAAGGATAAAAACGATGGCTAACACACGAAACCAAGGGTGAGCTTTGAATAAATATAAAATTATAAGAATGAGAAATGAACAGTATGTCATTTCCTCCAATTCAAACTAAAGGAAAACAAACACAAGGTCGTAAATTTTTTTTTCTTTTCATACTTGGCCCCAAATAACTTCTTTTCTTTGGATTTCATTTTCATTTTTTTTATAATCATTTTTTCATCACACAAAAGAGAGCTCCAAATGCGAACTAAAGATTTCCTTTTCATTTTTTTCAAAAATACTTCCCATCACAATAATGATATTTAAATAAAGCTCAAAGTCTAGTGTGAAATAGGAAGGGCCCTTTGGCTTTGGTGAAAATTGGAAGGTGGGGCTAAACAAAGAAAAAAGGAGAAGGCCCAAAATTGTTTTAGCAAGGGTAAAATTTCCGGTGGGCAATAAGGCTCAAGCGGGTCAAAAGGATGGCCTAAATCATTTCTAAAGATCGTGAACAAACGACGCAAATGCTTCGAGAGTCGCTAAAGACAAGTTCTAGACACCAAGAAAGCATTACCCCAAAATGAAAAAAAGATAACGTTAACTAGCAACTGTTCATACGCAACAAAACCGAATAAAAAGAAATACTACAATTTGCTAACTTAAGAAGTAGAAAAATGGATGCCTATATTTAAGAAGTAGAAAAATAGTAAAAATAAACTATGTTAGAATAATAGATTTAGAAAACCGATTCAAGAAATTCTACGTAGAACTAAAGAACCGCATGGGCATACACACCACTAGAAGAAACATAAAAATAAAGATAGACAATAATTTTTGATTTTGATTTTAAAATAGATACTAAATTTTTTTTTTGGATTTTGGATTTTTGATTTTTTTTTGGTTTTTTAGTTTTCTAGTTTTTATTTTTATTTTTAATAAACCTTAAAGACAAAGTAGAGAAAATGACAATATTTTTGATTTTTGTATTTTGTTTTTTTTTAGAAAAGAGAAAAAGAGAAAAAAGACAATGAAATCATAAACCCTAAACAATGAAACCCTCCCCCATGCTTAAGCCTTTCATTGCCCTCAATGAAAAAGAAAACGAGAAAGAGGAGGAGATAGGGAAAGACAAGAACTGCAATAAATAATAACTGGGAAAAAAAAAGAACAGGACTTCCCCGGGTTTGTGAGGCCGAATGCGGATTCGCTCCCCCATGCTTGCACTTTAGTGACTTGATCATCAGCAGGTACGATTTGATCCTTCTTGAAATCAGCAACGTCGGAGCGGCAATCACGAACTTTGAAGAGTTTGGGCCACCAGGAGGAAGAATATAGTACAAAAATAAATGCAGAAAAAGAACTTGGGCGAGATCCCAAGATTGTTCTTATTTAAACAATACATAATGTTCGAATAAAAAGTTTGATAATAATAAGTCCATAATAAAAGTTCCACTTTAAAAACAAAGTTCCACAACAAGATAAAAATTACGAAATGAATAAAACTTGCTCCTTTTCAGGAGACACCAAATCATTAGAGAAATATAGTTTCAGTCGATGACCATTTACTTTAAATTCACCCTTATCCGGGTGCGAAATTAAAACAGTTCCGTACGGGGAAACCTCTTTGACCGTAAACGGTCCAGACCATCGAGATTTAAGCTTGCCAGGAAAAAGACGTAAGCGCGAATTAAAGAGAAGAACTTGATCGCCTGGTTTAAACGTTTTAGGGTGCGCAAGTTCTTATCGTGATAAAATTTTGTACGTTCTTTAAAAATTTTGTTATTTTCATAAGCAAACGCCCGCCACTCGTCGAGTTCATTCAATTGATTTTTTTTATGCTCGCCGACTGAGTGCGGATTAAAATTAAAAAATTTCAGTGCCCAATACGCGCGCTGTTCTACTTCTACCGGAAGATGACACGATTTTCCATAGACCAAACGGAAGGGAGTGCAACCGATAGCGGTCTTGTACGCCGTCCGATAGGCCCAAAGAACATCGTCTAATTTTAAAGACCAATCTTTACGAGAAACCGAAACAGTTTTTTCTAAAATTCTTTTGAGTTCCCGATTGACAACCTCGACCTGACCGTTAGTTTGGGGGTGATAAGCGGTGGAAAGTTTATGCGTAACGCCATATTTGATTAAAACTTTAGTGAGTTGGGCGTTGCAGAAATGACTTCCCCTATCACTAACGATCGCTCGAGGGAAACCAAAACGAGAGAACAATTTTTTTAAAAAAGAAATCACAACGCGGGCATCATTACTTGGAAGAGCTTGGGCTTCTGCCCAACGAGAAACATAATCTACCGCGACTAAAATATATTTATTACCTAAACTTGAAGGAAACGGGCCGACAAAGTCGATGCCCCATAAATCAAAAATCTCGCATTCAAGATAATAATTTTGTTCCATTTCATTTTTATTTGATATGTTTCCGGTCCGTTGGCATCGATCACATCCGCTCACAAAGATTTGAGCATCTTTGAATATGCTTGACCAATAAAAGCCAGCACTAAGTACTTTGTGGGCGGTGCGGTTTGCTTGATAATGCCCGCCAGTTGGACCTTCATGAACATGCCTTAAAATTTTAAAACCTTCTTCCCGGGAAACGCATCTTCTTACCACCTGATCCGCACAAATGCGAAATAGAAAGGGGTCCTCCCAAAAATAATACTTCAACTCAGAAAAGAATTTCATCCTTTGCTGAGATGAGTACTCTTTTGGGAGGACGCGGGCCACAATATAATTGGCCAGATCGGCAAACCAGGGAGTAGAAGAAGAAACATTTAAAAGTTGTTCATCCGGGAAAGAATCATTAAGAAACTTTTCGTTTAACATACCTATCTCGGGGTTTTCTAATCGAGAAAGATGATCAGCCGCTAGATTTTCCGCTCCCCTCTTATCCCGGATCTCCAAGTCGAATTCTTGAAGTAAGAGGATCCAACGAATAAGACGCGGCTTGGCGTCCGGTTTAGAGAGGAGGTACTTCAAGGCAGAATGATTCGTAAAAACTATAACTTTGGAAAGCGTAATATACGGCCGGAATTTATCAAAAGCGAAAATGATTGCTAAAAGTTCTTTTTCAGTTGTTGTGTAGTTTTCTTGTGCCGAGTTAAGAGTCTTGCTAGCGTAATAGATTGGGTGGAAATTTTTATCAATTCGTTGTCCTAGCACCACACCTACCGCATGGTTACTCGCATCGCACATTATTTCAAATGGCAAATCCCAGACCGGAGCAATCATAATCGGAGCATTAATTAATTTTGATTTTATCAATTCAAAAGCAGCTAAACATGATTCGTTAAAATTAAAAGGGATATCTTTTTCTAAGAGTTGGGTTAGAGGCTTTGTGATTTTTGAAAAGTCCTTGATAAAGCGCCGATAAAATCCCGTGTGGCCTAAAAAACTTCTAATTGCTTTAATGTTTGTAGGTGGCGGCAGTTTTTCGATTACCTCGACCTTTGCTTGATCGATCTCGATTCCCTTGGCAGAAATTTTGTGACCTAAGACTAACCCTTCTCTCACCATGAAATGACATTTCTCCCAGTTTAAGACTAAGTTAGTTTCTTCACAGCGTTCTAAAACCTTGGCCAAATTTTCTAAACATAATGAAAATGAATCACCAAAAACAGAGAAATCATCCATAAATATTTCCATTATACTTTCTACATATTTATCGAAGATGGCTAACATACACCTCTGGAAGGTAGCAGGTGCGTTGCAAAGGCCGAAAGGCATCCTACGGTAAGCAAAAGTTCCAAAAGGGCAAGTAAATGTTGTCTTCTCTTGGTCCTCGGGTGCGATAGGGATTTGGAAATACCCCGAGAGACCGTCGAGAAAGCAATAAAAACTATGCCCAGATAATCGTTCTAAAATTTGGTCGATAAAAGGGAGGGGAAAGTGATCCTTATGAGTGGCGTCATTAAGCTTACGATAATCGATACACATTCTCCATCCCGTTACCGTCCTAGTCGGGATTAACTCGTTATTCTCATTTGCTACTGTCGTGATCCCACCCTTCTTAGGCACTACCTGGACTGGACTCACCCACTTACTATCTGAGATTGGATAAATTATCCCCGCATCTAACAACTTAAGCACCTCTCCCTTTACGACCTCTTTCATGTTTGGATTAAGACGACGTTGAGGTTGGATTACAGGTTTTGAATCATTTTCAACAAAGATTTTGTGGGTGCAAAAAGAAGGGCTTATGCCCGAAATGTCGGAAATTTGCCACGCTATAGCTCGACGATGCTTTTGTAGCACTTCGATCAGTTGATCGCTCTCGGATTGAGAAAGAAAAGCCGAGATTATAACGGGCAATTTAGAATTTTTTTCTAAAAAGGCGTACTTAAGATGATCGGGGAGTGGTTTGAGTTCAAGAGAAGGTGGTTCATCGTAAGAATTTTTTAAAACCTTTTCTTTTTCAAAAATAAGATTTTCAAAATTTTTTTGTCTAACAGTTGGTGGGTTTTCGAAATTTGGTTGCACGGACATAACCGTGCCTTAAAAAATATTTGGATAACTTTCAGAAAAGGAGGAAGAAAAATCATTTGAAGAAACATTAGAAAGAAGAAGTGAAGAATTATCATTGAACTCATCAAGAAAGAAACATGAGTCGTCGTTTTTTAAAGAGTTTTTCATTGAATCATTAATAGAAAATGTGACCTCATCATCCCCTACGCGAAGAAGAAGCTTCCCGTTACTCACATCAATAACCGCTCGAGAGGTGGCCAAAAAGGGACGGCCAAGGATAAGAGGGACATCGACGTCTTCCTCAATATCAAGAATGACAAAATCCACCGGGAAGATGAATTTGTCGACCTTCACTAACACATCCTCAACGATACCTAATGGGTACTTGATCGACCGATCAGCTAATTGGATACTCGTACGTCTAGGGCTTAGAGTGCTTAATCCTAACTGCTTAAACAAAGAAAAAGGCATCAAATTGATGCTTGCACCCAAATCTGCTAACGCGTTTTTCATAAAAAGATTACCAAAAACACATGGAATGGAAAAGCTACCCGGATCTTTTATCTTTTTAGGGAGATTAGTGTTTTTTATAACTGCCGAGCACTCTTCATTTAGCGTTACATGAGATAGATTTTCCAGTTTCTTCTTGTTTGTTAGCAAATCTTTCAAATATTTGGCGTACTTAAGCATTTGACTAATCGCTTCATGAAATGGTAAATTTATATGAATTTGTTTAAACATTTCAAGAAAGCGATGATACTGATCGTCTAACTTATCTTGCCTAAGCTTAGCGGGGTAGGGCGGCGGAGGAAATTCTCTTAAAACCTCATTACTTTGAAGATTATCTTTTTCTTTTTCAAACATATTCTTTTCTTTTTCGCTTCCTAAATCAGTTTCCTTAATAATTACTTGTTCCTTATCAGCATGAGAGGCAACAACCTCTGGCACTTCCCTTGTGGTGGGCTCGTGGACTACTTTGCTGCTCCGAAGGGTGATCGCTTTCGCGTGTTCCCTTGGGTTTGGCTCAGTATTTGAGGGAAGAGTCCCAGGTGGTCTCTCGTAGACAGCCTTAGCTAGTTGGCCGACTGTTGTTTCAAGATTTTTCATTGACCCTGTTAGATTTCTAATGGTTGCATCGTTCGAATTTATATATTTTGAAAGCATTTCCTCCAAAGATGGAGGTTTTGGAAAATTTTGATTTTGATTTTGTTGTGGTGGTGGAGGGAAATCATGTGGTGGACGTGCGGCGTTTGCAGGATTACTCCACGAAAAAATAGGATGGTTACGCCATCCGGGGTGATATGAATTAGACGCAGCATTAAAACCAGGAGGAGCAGAAAAAGCAGAAAAATTAGAAAAATTGTTTTGAGCAGGCCTGGGTAAGTTCCCCAGATAATCCACTTGCTCGGCAGCAGCAGCAATTGCATTCTCATGTACCTGACTAGCGGAGGCAGCAGTCATCTCCGTTACTTTCTTGTTCAGCATTTCCACTTGAAGCGCCAGTTGGGACACGTAGTCTACTTCATAGATACCTGCAGGTTTAATTGGGCGAGACCTAGGCGAATTCCACTGATAGGTGTTCATTGCCATGTCCTCGATAAGCTCATGAGCACTCTCCGGAGTTTTTCGGTTCAAAGAACCACCGGATGCGGCGTCTATATTTGCTTTGTCTCTTGATTTAGCCCATTATAAAATGTCTGAACCTGCAACCATACAGGCAGAGCATGATGAGGGCAGCGTCTTAAAAGTTCTTTGAACCTCTCCCAAGTGTCATAGAGGGTCTCCGAATTAATTTGACTAAAGGAACAAATATCAGTTCGAAGTTTAGCAGTTTTAGCGGGAGGGAAATACCTAGCAAGAAATTTTTCTGTTAAAATATTCCAAGTAGTGATTGATCCTCTTGGGAGAGAACTCAACCACAGTTTGGCTTTTGTACGTAAGGAGAAGGGGAAGATTCTTAGCCTAATTGCATCGTCTGAGACACCATAGATTTTGAAGGTATCACAGATCTCAAGGAAGCTAGTAATATGCAAGTTCGGATCTTCATCTAGTAATCCGTCGAACTGCGCATATTGCTGCACCATTTGTATAGTGCCAGGCTTAAGCTCGAAATTGTTGTTCGCAATTGCAGGTCGAACAATACTTGATTCTGTCCCTTCCAGGTTGGGTCGAGCATAATCGGACATGGTCCTTTGCTGAACAACTTCTGGATTGGGATCACCCATAATTTCAGAATTAAAAACACAATCACCGTTAGAATCCTCAACCGTATCTTGAGAGGTGGAACCCCTGAATCGTAAATTTCTTCGCAAGGAGCGTTCGATTTCCTGGTCCAAATCAACAAGTAACGACGAATTCGTGCGGGTCATGCACTAGCAGAAGGAAAAGGGGAAGAGGGGAAAATAAACGAAAGTGAAAAAATACCAAAATTAAAAATGATGATGATGATTTCTTTTTTCTTTTTTAAGAAGAATAATATTAGGCGGATTATAATAGTCCTGGACTTCCCGAGATCTGCCCTGTGAAGGGTTTGCAACGGTACTAGAGGCTGTGATGGGAATTCAAGCCCAAAGCGTCCTTTCCAGGATTTTAGATGAAAAAAAAAAGATGATGTGGGTTAATAATAATAAATTTTTTTTTATTTTTGTAGAAGTAATAGCGACGGCGTTTTCTTAATATTGACAGAGGTTCCCCGGCAGCGGCGCCAAAAACTTGGTGAATTAATTTACTATCAACCCGATGAGGCAAGTGTACCTATCAAATTGTAGTACCAAGGTCGTATTTAAAACACGGGGCTGTCAAGTATTACTACTCACGCTTTCTACTATTATCCTACCGTACGAATAGTTGATGATTTTGAGAATTTTTAAAATAAACTACGAGATTACTTGAACGGAAATTCAAAAGAGAAAATTAGCGTTTGATCAAAGAGTCACCATGAAAAGAGACGAGAGATAAATAAAATTAGTCTTACGATTGCAAAATAATTCTTGACCGTGGCGGTTCCGAAAATGAGAGATAGTCTCGCTAGAGCACTAAATCTCCTAACTTATAGACGGTTTGATCGGAATCTCTTCGTAAAACAAACAGGTCTAAAGCCGCATTATCGAAGTGAACCGCACTATTGGATTTGACTCCAATCCGGATGATTTACGTCATCCTATCTCTAGGGGTGCGTGCAACTCCTTCCTTCTTTGGGCGATCTTTCAAATCAATGAGTCTCTCGACTATTATGAAATGAGATCAAGGGCCTACTACCGTATACCGGAAATACGGAGTCGACGCAAAAATAAATCAAAGAAGGATCAAGAATAATTTAAACAAAAGTGAAACTAAGACATAAAGAAATAATCTCATCTCAATTCATGGATCATCATGTTCAAACGCTAACGGAAGTTTAGCTACGCATAATGGAAATTGAAACGATAATATCATAGAAAGAGAACATTTTCATTAAATTGAAGAAGAAAAGTACAAGGAAATAAAAGAACAATACTATAATACTAAGAACAAGATTGCAATATTCTAAAAAGAAAGCTTACAAAACTTAAAAAATTAGAACAAAAATACAATCCTCTCTTGATCTCCCTCTCTTGCCAAAAGTCCCCCTTAAGCATGAAACATGGGCTCCTTTTATAGATGGAGGGGAAGATTCTAGAAATAAGAAAAGGAGAGGGGAGACAAGGAGAATTTCGGCCATGAGCATGGGCAAGGGAGATGAATGTATTTAATGGGGAGAGAGGGGAAGGAAGAGAGAGACCACCTCCAATGTATTATTTTAAAGAGGAAAATAAAGAGGAGATGGGGGGATGTATGGGGAATAAAAGAGAGAGAGAGAAATGAGATTTCATTTAAGAAAAATAGGAGAGAGGAGGGAGGAGGAATTTCGGCCAGCCCAAATGCCATGCAAAGGTGGTGGTTTGCATGGTGAATTTCGGCCAACACATGGGGGAGCTGCTTGCTTGAGGTCGGGTTGCGTCATCCTACAACAAAACAAGGTAATTAGTTAATAATAATAATAATAACATAAACTATGACACACATAAAATAAAATAAAAGCAAATATAAAATGACAACTTAACATAACATAAATAACAAACATTAGATAACCAACATACAATATAACAAACATTAATTTTATAGGAACTAAAGCAAACATAAAATACAAACATCAATTTTTTTATATAAAAACCAAAAGAAAAATAAAACTTTCATAAACATAAAGTGACAACATTAAAATAACAACATAAAGTAAAATAGCCATAAAATGCAACGAAACTATAATTAAAATATAAGAGAATTGAACTAAACTAACCAAGAAACGATGACTAAAAGCTAGTCATCAGAAACACATTCAATCAGAAATAGGCTTAAAACGCTTAAGCCAAACAGATTCGGAAAAACTCCGGATTAATTCGGAACAGGAAAGAAAATAACCTGCTATTGTTGTTACCTTGTTCTGGAATTTCATGAAATGATGCAATGATTAAACTTAGGATGATGCACCATCATCCTATTGACTCTTGTGCTATGACATGAGTGCATGAACATTTAAATTTCTTTTTTTTCAAATCATGTGTGTACATATGTCATCTTGTGTGTCTTTAACTTGGCACGCGTGCTTATGCGATGATATGAATGTATGCAGTGCTATGCATTCTAGAAAGAGGCCTTAATGCATGTTATGAGCGGCGTACACATGTAATGTTATGCATCCCATACTACATAACATTACATGTAACGAAAAAGAAAACGTTCTAATGGGCATCCATGTAATGGTGGTTATGCATCCCATACTACATAACCGTCACATGTTGCCACCTATGGTGGATCCATATACAAACGCATATTATGCATCCCATACTACATAATATGCCCCTTATACTTCTTATCATGCTATGAGTGTAGTGACTATGCATCAGTCAAGACATATTGATGACATATCGGTGTGTGTGTATATAATGAAATGATCTAATGAGGTTCTGCTTAGGATAGCGGTCGTTTGGCTAACACGCCAAACCACCCAACTACCTTTTTCATAGAACCTAGCTCTGATACCAACTGTCACAACCCACATTTTTTCCAACATTTAAAATGCTATCAGAGTATGGAAAACTACGCGTTGTGATGCCACGTCACGTAGGGGACGCCTACTGACGTTAAGGCAATTAATACTTCTTCGCAGTTCAAGCAATATTATTATTAACTCAAAGAGATTCAAGTAAAATTTATGCAGAAAAATTAATAAGCCGCGTCCCTCGGCTTGGTGGATCAACTGGTCCACGCTTTTAAAAATATAGTTTTACGCAGCGGAAAAATACTTGATTTAATTACTTAGTGGTCTAAGTGAACATGAAGACCTAGTGAGGTGCACCATGCAAGATCGAATGTGTGTATTTACTTTATATAAAAGTAGATTTATCACGCGCAAAAAGTAGTGAGATTACCATTTCAAAACATGATATGCAATGCTACAAATACCTTAGCACATCTAAGCAAGGAGCTATAAAGCCAACCCGTATCTAATCATTCAAGAACATAGGTTCGAAGTAAACAACAAGTAACAGCAGTTGTGAAACAAAAGTCTATCCAAACGACACCACGGGCGCCAACACCTGAAACGAACCCATGGGCCGACAAGTCCACAGAAACACCCTACCTCAAGAGGGTCAGAAGACGGAAGCTAAAGCAGCTCTGCACTAACACCTGCTACTGTCCAGAACCTGAGGCATTCAAAGAAAGAACACCTCAGAAGCAAGTTACAAGTGGTGCAGAAAACAAGAAAGTAAGCAAACCTCCGCGAAACCGGAGGGAAACAGAAGCTGCAAGGGTTAGTGACGACAACACTAGCCATAAATAATCATCAGAAAAAAAGGAAATATGATAATCAACAGGAAAAAGGGAAACAACAGAAGTAACTGATATTCAGCAGAAAAACACCCACCAAACGAGGGTGTGAAAACAGGCAAGGTCAAAACTCGCCATCAACAAGAATCATCAACATTCACATTATTATTTATGTTGCTCTTGTTCAGAATTATAGAGACTGATCAGCTCATCCAAAAGAAGAGCACCGCACCGGAGGCAAAACCACACCGCGTACGGCCTCCCAATCAAAAGTTTAAAAGAGCACCGCAACTGGGGCAAAAACCACACCGCGTACGACCTCCCAATCAAAAGCTTAAAAGAGCACCGCACCGGGGGCAAAAACCACACCGCGTAGGACCTACAACAGAATTCATATCTTCATGCAATTTCAAGAAAAAGGGGCGAGGCCCATCAGAACATGAGGCAACAATTTTGGTTAACAATATGAGCAAATTATATTGAGTAAAAAGGAGTAGAGGTGAGGCAGATGATAAAATTTAGCATAAAAACAATTACTGGAAGCAAAGGCGAGAACAAAAATAAAGGGGGTTTTAGCAAAGAGAAGGAGCAAGATCACCACTTGCCTTCAAATCACCGGAATCGTCCTCCGAACAACTCCTTGTCGTAGATCGGCCCAAAAGGAGGCACGACGAGGCGAGATCTACAGAAAAATGGCCAATACGAAGGTTAGGGCCAAAAAACCTAACGAAAAAATTTCTCTAAACGGAAGGAAATTACCACGAGGACGAAGCTCACGTAGAGAGCTTTCCGAATCTATGCTCGGCTCGCGATTTCGACCACCGGATCTCTGTCGGCGGCGTCCGGAAGATTTAAGAAATCGCCATGCCCGTCGCTCGTTTTTCTCTCTGGTTCAGACAGAATGAGGAAGAAGAAGAGGCTGGGTTCGTTTGCTTCTAGACAACATAACATAATTTTAATAATAATAATAATAATAATATTATTATTATTATTATTATTAATAGAAGGGGCTAAAGTCGAACGGGTAAATTTGCCGAGCGGCAGATTTGTCGAACGGCCGGATTCGTCGAACGGATAAAGGAGGGGAAAGTTGGTTCGACGAATGGAGGGGAGGAACTGGATCGTCGAACGCAAGCTGAAGGGGGTCGACGAATGCAATTTTGAAGGCGGTCGACGAATGCAAATATATATATATATATATATATATATATATAGTTGATATATATAATAATAATAAGAAGGGGCTGATCGACGAATGTTGCTGTATGAGAATATATATATATATAATATATATATATATATATATATATATATATATATATATATAAGCTGGTTTGTCGAGCGGAGGGTTGATCGACGAATGTAGAGGGCTGATCGACGAAAGCAAGTTTTACATGAATATGCATATATGCGTATATAAATTTTATAATAATAATAATAATAATATTATTATACCCTTCGTCGAACGATGAACGAAGCATGTATATGATATCGTCGAACGCCAGCCTTTATATATATAAGTATATGATATTTTTATAATAATAATAATATTATTATATTATTACAAAAAAAAAACGAACGCCGAACCCAACGCAAATTTCGCCTAAGGTGAACGGCGGCGCTACGAAACCAACGGCGAAGTCGGAATCGAAATCCGACGTGCCGTTTTCGAGATATAAGTGGCGGAAGTTACGGCGAGCTTTAAATATATACAAAACTTCTAAAATGCGCCGAGCCTCCAAAATGACTCGGATCGCGACGAAACTTGACAGACAAGTCTAAAATTAAATAATCTAATTTCCTAACGTAAAATTTTCTAATTCTGGGTCGTCGCAAAATTTGGTCGACTTGACCCAAACGGACGCGAAAACGCGCAAACGGCGACGCGCCGCTAACTCGACGTTAAAAGTAACGCCCCGACATCATTACCACGCCATCACTGAATTAAACAAATACCGGAAAAATCAGGGGCGTTACAAGTATGACCCTGCTCAAACACCGGCGGCAGCTACAAACCTGAACCTGAGGCATCCATAAGAAAATAATGCCTCAGCCCAAAGGGTGCAAGAAAACAGCAGAAGAAAAGGACAAACTGTAAAGTAACCAGAAAGAAAGCACGAGCCAAACCCAGCTGCTGCACAACAAGTCAAGGAACTGAGGAGGGGGCCCTTACGTCCACCCACACTCCAATCAACAACTACTGTGCTGGGGGCCCCTACGTCCACCAACACTCCAGTCAAAAGTAACCACTGCGGTGGGGCTCCTATGTCCACCCACACACCAGTCCAAACCACTGTGTTGGGGGCCCCTGCGTCCACCCACACTCCAGTCCAAAACCACTGTGTTGGGGGACCCTGCGTCCACCCACACTCCAGTCCAAAACCACTGTGTTGGGGGCCCCTGCGCCCACCCACACTCCAGTTCAAATCAAATCCAACGAGACTTGTTGGCAGCATGCGGGGTTTGACGCTCAGGGAGGGTCATATGTTAAATATGGGGAGTAAATCTGCTACTGGCACATATGCGAACGAAACTATACAATAACATTGATATCTTACGGCAAGTGTGAAACCACCGACAACTAGTACGGACATAAAGCTCGAAGCCAAAATTTATCTACACCCCTTTCAAGTTTAGCGATATAAAGGATTCGTTGAATCATCGAGGGCTAGACACAGAAATTCCCAAAGGAGTTTGGCCTCTATTTCCCCCGACTTGCTAGGGATTAGAAACGAAATTCCCAGGGAATTTAAGATCTGGCTCCTCATACCGTTAAGGATTAATATCAGAGGCTCCACTAAACATAGCAAAACCAACCACGCCCTTTTTCCAAGTATATATATGCATAACCAGAGTTAAACTATTTAGAGCTGAGCGGGGTCGTTATGAGCAGAAATGAAGCTATCTAAATTTTAACCGATCACATACGAACCACCCACCAAATTCCTACTAATGATAAGTGTAGGATTTATCAATAACAATAAAAATAAGGCGGCCGAGTCTCTTAATTATAGAATAAGCAGGATTGCCAAAAGCCCCATCCAGAACTTGCCAACTTAACCAAAACATAGAAAAATCAGGTTCTGAATCAACATCTAAGTGTTAGAAAGAAATCAAAATCAGCCAAGAACCATATTTTGGCCATAGATTTCGTCAAGAACCAACCAACTCAAACCCATTTAACAGAAATTGAGAGTAAGGCCAGATTTTCGAAGAAGAAGACAGGTTCATGCACCCAAACTTTAGCAGAGCAACAACAAGAACATACATCCAGATTTCTTTAGCCAGGGCCAAGTATGACCCTCGATTGCCCTTGCAAAAATCAAACATATAATTCAAGGATGAGAACCCAAATTTTCTACCATGAGATCGACCCGGAAATCCGCCGATTTACATCTAAATTAAAAGCCCAGATTTTAGTGCAAACCAGAGAAAAGAGGTGAATCAGCTTAATAGGAAGAAAGGAATGGAGGAGAAGAGATCTCTTGCACAAAATCAACTCGCCAGCAGCCAACAACTCCCAGAAATTTCAACATATAGCCTGGCACAACCTGAAGGGCAACCCCTTACACAACCATTAATGTATACCAAATTTTTCTAGTATAGTAAAGAAAGATTTGCCCTTTTAATCCAATGATCCGCCTAGCACAGTTAAGTAAAAGAAAAGGGAGGGGGAATGATGAAGAAATAGTGAAAACTTTCCTCGCCTCACTCCAACCGGTGCCCCGACGGATTTGCGACAAGCAGGGGAAGAAAAACCTCCCGGATCCTCAGCCCCGATGAAGAATACCAGCCCCGACAACCAAAATCACCTCGCCTCCGACGGCTCCGGCGCCGCACCGCCCCAACTTCGCAAAACCCTGCCCTAAGCCCCCCTGGAGCATTCACGGGATCGAAGAAGGAAGAGCCTGACCTTGGAAACAAAGCCAGCCGCACCAAATAAATAAGATAATAATCAAGCCCTCAGCACTTTTATATCCACTCTCATATTTGTGTATATGATTATATATGTATATATATATATATATATTTGTGCATGATGCAAGGGTATGAATATCCCTATATATATAAATATTTAGGTAGGAATATATGTTTGTATATATATATATATATATATATATATATATATATATATATATATATATCTACCGAAAGAAATCAAACTCACCGGACTATGACGACTACGACGATTCCGAAAAGGTAACGCCCTCTAGCATTTACAATTCGCAACGAAAGATTCATATTTAAGACATTACCCTGACGCAATCCCAGCTTAAAGACTAGGAGTAGGCCTGGGGCGTTACAGAGTGGATGTACCCAATTGAGAGGGGAACCACTATAGCTCCTTGTGTCTTCTGTGATCTTGATTATTTTTTTGTGATTGTGCTGTGTTGATTTTATCTTTCAGTTTTTATTTTTACTGCTCTGTTTTAAAACACACCTCTTTACACACACACATATATATATATATCAGTAATTTTAATTCCGCTATAAAAACTAATAAAAAGTTCTAAACTCTATTCACCACCCTCTAGAGTTAATTTAAGATCTAACCTCACTTTCGTGAAGCTTGGTGGGGGAGCTGGAGTGACTGGAGCTGGTAGTAGAGGTATTTGTGGCTGGAACTGCTTATGCCCCTAATAAGGTTGGTGGTGACAAAAATTCCATCCTCTCCGGGCTGGAGGTTGGAAATCCGAACGAGGCTGCTTTGACGATGAGGGGCTAGAGGAAAACCCGCGGAGCCCTTCTGGACTGCTTTGCATGCCAAATTGGAGACATAGAAAGGATTATTGACTTCTCCATCTATGAATCTATTTGCGATGCCGATCAGTTCCTAATAAGAATTTGGCTCCCTGGTTGTGACCTCGAACTTGAGAGGCCCCTCATGCAAACCATTTATTAAAGCTACTAAATACAATGAGGGATCAACGTCCCTTATTCCTAAAATTTCCCTTTGGAAATGATCAACGAAGCGAGCTGTAGTCTCGCCTTCATTCTGCTTGATCTTGAAGAGGGCCGCATGACCACTCTTCCTTTTCTTTGAGGTAGCAAACCTCAGAAGAAGCTCTTGCCTCAAAGCTGCAAAGTAAGAGATGGACTGGGGAGGAAGGTAATGAAACCACTCCCTTGCCTGCCCATCTAGAGAAGTGATCAACAACTTACACTTCATTGCATCTGAGAGAGTTCTTAGAGCAACTATAGATTCAAAAGCCTGAAGATGGGAATTGGGATCGCTTTATCCAGAAAACATGGGCATTCTCGACTCTCTAAAATCGTTGGGAATTGGCTCCCGACGGACTCTATCAGTAAAATGAGAAGGTTCCTTCGCTTTGACGGCGTCATATGGAGCAGAGAAGGAAGCATCAGGAGCTGGAGGATAATCGTAATCCTCTTAGAAGTTCAGGACCTGAGCAGAGGGTCCCTGAGCTACTGCTCTAAAAAAAACTTGGCGAGCTATGAACTCCCCAACTTGAGGTCGCACAGGAGCTGGAGGCAGGGAGGTCCCGCGATCAGGAGGGTGACCGCCAGCCAAGCGATCAGGGGTATCGACCTGACCTGGCTGAGGAAGGAGTCTCTGGGAGATCGTGGCCAGGGCTTGATTCAGGGCATCAAACTGCCTGGCAGATTCTTGATAGACCTGAGCGGTCTCTCAGCGAGCTCGGGCGGCCTCTCGAAGAGCTTGCTCGACGCGAAGCTCAAAATGATGCTCCATCACCTCTTGGGATGGCGAATTGTTCGAAGGGCGACCTCTATGAGACTGACGAGAATGATGCCTTCGATCTGACATATAAAAATCTGTTGATTTCACCTGGATACTTCTAATCTGAAGGTCGCGTGTTCGTTCTGTTGGTAAAAAAATTGTACCTCCAAAAACTCACACTAGAAAGGGATGGAAAACTGTGAAGTGCAGGTTACTTAAGACGAAAAATGCCAGAGGAGAGACCTTCGAAGAGAAAAATCATAATGACTTATCTCAGGAAGGATTCTAAGATGGAAGTCCAGAACAAGCCAGAGGATGAGGTAGAAAAGTGACAGAATTCGAGACTACTTACACAGGTTGTAAGCTGTGGCCTCGAAGCCAAAAGTCCCTTTTTTGGTACCCCTACCCTTCAATTTATAAACACGGAAGCTGCCCAAATGGGCAGATCCAAAAACTATGGGCTTCCCGGGATACAGGAGAGCCCGGGTAGAGAAAAGGAGGTTCTAATAGCAAAATGGAAAAAAGTACCAGACCGCGCGGTCTAGCGATCTGACCAAGCTTTGACCATTGATGACATGCAAGAAGTCTCAGGGTTGGGAACAAGCAATCTTGGTGGTCTCCCAAATACGAGACCGTTGGAACAAGCGATCTTACCGGAGAAGAGAGGTCGTGGAACTCCGGGTAAACATCATCCAATGGCTTTGTAAATATATCTGCAACTTGATTATTAGTGGGGACATGTTCAAGGCATATATTTTTACATTCTACATATTCTCTAATAAAATGGTACCTTATCTCTATATTCTTAGTCTTGCTATGAGAGACAAGATTCTTAGCAATAGAGATAGCACTGGATGAGTCACAAAATAATGGAGAATCACTTACCTTGAGGTTGAAGTCCTCTAGCTGGTGCTATATCCACATCATTTGTGCACATCAGCTCCCTGCAACAATGTACTCAGACTCAGTTGTGGATATTGCCACACTAGTTTGCTTCTTGCTTCTCCAAGAGTTCAACCTCCTTCCTAGGGATTGACATGTTCCACTTGTGCTTTTCTTATCTTCTTTGCACCCTACAAAATATGCATCTGAAAAGGCAGTCAGTTCAATGTCATTGTTCTTAGGGTACCAAAGGCCAAGATGTTGGCTACATTTAAAGTATCTCAAAATCCTCTTTGCAGCTGAGTAGTGAGATTCATTGGGGCATACTTGGTACCTAGCACAAACACATGTAGCATACATAATGTCTGGTCTACTAATAGTTAGATATAACAGGGATCCAATAATACACCTGTACATGGATTTATCAAAGGGTTTTCCTTCTCATCCTTGTCCAGGGAAATATTGGACCCCATGGGAATTTTCAAGGAGGAAGCAGATTCCATCCCAAACTTCTTGATAAGCTCCCTAATGTACTTGGTCTAAGAGATGAATATTCCCTCATCAGACTATTTCACTTGGAAGCCTAAAAAGTACTTGAGCTCTCCCATACTGCTCATCTCAAACTCCCCCTGCATAAGGATGGCAAACCTTTTGCAAAGGTTGTCATCAGTTGACCCAATGATTATGTCATCAACATAGATTTGGAATAGGACACATTTTCCCTTTGTTTCCCTAAGAAATAATGTACTATCTATCATTCCCCTCAAGAATTTATTCTTGATGAGAAAGCTAGACAGGGTCTCATATCGAGCCCTAGGGGCTTCCAAAAGAGCATCATACTTTTCAATCAATTGAATGACATCAACTTCAGAATCTGAACCACTTTCATCATTAGATGAGCATGCTTGAGATTTTGTAATTGACTCATAATCAGAAGAAGGAGTGGAATGAGTTGATTCTTGATCAGGATGATCCTGACTTGCTTCATCATCTGATATGGCCATTAAGCCATAACATTCTCTGTCAACTTCATCCTCCTCAATGCCACTATCTGAATGTGATAGAGGGTCCCTGATGCCAACCCTAGCAGCTGGAAAATCTTAATCCTCTTCAGCTGCAAACAGCTCAATGTAGGCTCCCTCTTCTTCTTCAGAATCTGAGGATGAAGACTCAGATTCACTCCAGCTCTTCTCCTTCTTTGCTCGAAAGGATTTTTCATCTGTCCTTCCCTTTTGGTGATGAGGATTCTTATCAACTCTTTCCTTTCTTTTGACTGGACTGTCAGCTATGACATGTCCAAACTTGCTGTAGGTATAACATATCACATTATTTGAAATATGTTTAACATGTTTAGGATCATACCTGTCACCCTTGGGGTGCTGCCTATCTGATCTGATGTGATCCTTCTTGGGATGTGAGGAGGAGGAATGTTTGTTCTTCCACTGCTTCCTTCTCATCAATTTCTTGAAGTGCCTTGAGATGGCACCAAATTCCTCATCAAACGAGTTGTTGTCTGATGTGGTGGACTCATAATATTTTGAGTTAGCAGCCCTTCTTGGTGGAGAGGGAATTCTGGCTTTGCTCTTCTTGGAGCTTTCAGCTTTGAGAGCTACAACTCTATCTTTAACATGAGGCCTGATAGATGTGTCTTCCTCCTTTCTTGCAGACAGCTACATCTCATAGGAGAGCAGCTTTCCAAACAATATATGGGGAGGAGTCTCACCCAGCTTTGCTACTTCTCTAATGGAACAAATCTTTGTATCCCAATCTCTTGTAAGAGCTCTAAGGAATTTGTCATTCAGCTCATAATGGATGAAGACCCTTCCATAGGTCCTCAGCTCCTTTACAACTCTGAATTATCATTCATAGAAATCAGCTATGCACTACATACTGTGTTTCCTGAAGGCTTCATAATCCTGATTGAGGAGGGACTTCCTATCATCCATCACTTCTTTAGTACCTTCCATGTACACTATGAGTGTATCCCATATAACCTTGACAGTCTCATAATGCACCAAGTTCTGGAAGGTGGAATCATCAATTGCATATACTATTATATTTTGAGCTCTCTTGTCCATGGTAGTAAGTGCAATCTCATCCTTAGTCATTTCAGAATATTTCTTGGCCAATTGCCTAGCAGGATCTATAGTGGAGGTCTTTGTGAAGACAAAGGGACCATCCTTGACAATAATATATATCATAGGGTCCGAGGCTTCCATGAACAGCCTCACCCTTTGCTTCCAAATGCCAAAAGTCTCCTTCTTGCATATGGGTAACTTTATAGATCCCATCTCCTTTTGACCTCCTATGACAGCCATTGGATTCAGATTTTACTACTCCTACGTAGGATCTGGTTAGACTTCTAAGTCTTTATTGACCAACCTTCCTCTGATATCACTTGATAGATTATGGGGTAGTAAACAAATTTACCTAGAGGGGGTGGGGGTGAATAGGTCTTTTGAAATTCTTAGGTTCATCTAGCAGTTAATAGATAATAAACACAAACTCAAGCACACCACAGAAAGTACATAGTCCTTTATAGTGGTTCCCCAAGACAGTGTGTCTATAGGTAGTCCACTTTCCCTATAGACCTTTCTAACAGTGAGTTAGATAAGGCAACCTCCTCCAAACTCAGCTCAAGGAGCTTACAATTCAAATCCCTCAGGATTTCTTAGGTCTCCTCCAAGACCCTACCTCAAGCTCAACAACCCTACCTCAGGCTCAACATACCTACCTCAGATCTCCTCAGAAAATCTACACTCAAGCTGGGAGTACAACTATATAAGCTCAGGCTCAATAGGCGTACAAACTCATGATCAACAACCCTACTAACTCAGGCTCAACAACCCTACTAACTCAAGCTCAACAGCCATACTAACTCAGGCACAAGGCTCTAAAAACTCAGGCTCAACATCCCTACTAACTCAGGCAGAGGGCCCTAAAAACTCAGAACACTAATGTTCTTATAGAGGTTATAATGTTTGCTTATAACAGAGGACTATAAAGATATATCCTTCAGTGCTGGTCTTCTGTTGTTGATGCACAACAGGTGCAGTATTGAAGTGGGGCTGAATGGCAGTAGCTTTAGTCCTTGCTTCTATCTGATCTTCTTCTTTAGTTGATGAAGAAAGATATACTTGTTCTTCTGGATTGAATCTGGAAGAACTGTCTTATCTCAGATGCTTTCTTGTAGCTTTAGGAAGCAGGCTAAGATAAAATGTGGAAGCTGTCAAATAAAATAGTAGCAGTTGTTCTTTCTTGGTTGTTCAACCTCTTCTAAAATGACCTAACATCTTCTTTTATACTTCCTCCAATCTTCAATGGCTCTGAAGAGTGCCCTGTCACAGTATGGACATAAATTGAAAATGTTATCTTTGGTTTCCATCCACTTGCACCAAAAGTATATCCCGCCAGGCCTTAGTTCAAATATGAATCTATCTCAATGGCTGGGCTGAGATAGTCTCTAGTCTAAACGGATGAATCTGTCTGCGTCTCAGCGGATCCACTGAGATAGTTAGTCTTCTCAGCAGTTTCTGTCTAACTGCAGCTCAGCTGAGACAAACTCCTTCTCAGTGGCTCTGACTTCATCTCTGCGGTTTACCTGAGACCATGCTGTCGTCTCAGCAGTTTTGACAATAAAACCACATAACTATTACAATGATTGGAATAACCTAACCCTGCATAGATATGATGCAATAGAGGGTTTATTAAATATAATATGTACTTAGCATTGAGTGTGATGGCTCTTCAAATCTAGGGAACATTGAGGGCAATATTCCCAACAATGGGTTTCCTTATACAATTGGCCATTGCAAAATGACCCCTTAACTTATAAGATTGTATGGGCTATTCTTATAAGTTAAGGATACCTTTCCTATTAATAGCTAATTTTTCTTCCTCTATACATTTATTAGTTCTTATTGATAGCTAGTTTTGCTTCCTTTATAGTTGTTCTTACTTCCCTTATGCACTTAGTAGCTCTTATTGTTGTACTAAATATATAACTCTTGTAGTAGATTTACTAGAACTTTAGTACTTGGTAGTTACTAATTTTCTATCATGAGAGAGAGCTTGTCACCAGCTTCTTATACCACTTAGTGTCCTCCGCTTCATCCTCCCGCCCAGTGCCTAGGAGTCGTTGGGGGCAGGGGACGGGGAAAACCGCTTAGTCTTTTTGACTAACGGCCGATGGTGGCATATTAAACAGGAGCACCCGGAGGAGCTGAACAACATCCAGAGGGAGGTACCTGAACCAGTAGCCCGGCCCGGACTTGGACTTTCTGCAGCAGCTGTAGCAGCCCTGATGAGTGTGACCCATTATCATCTTCTGAAAGCCATCCTGCATGTCAATCCTGGTCAGAGCAGAGAGTTACTTGTTCGTGAGGGCAACGTTGAGTGTCGATGTTTGAAATGTTTAATATTTGCCAAGAGAGAGACGAAAAAGAAAATATGATGTATCAGTCTTAAAACCCTTGTTATTCAATCTTTATTAGCACTTACTTTTTATGTATCTCATCTGGACATCTCTTTATGTAATGTGATATGTTGTGAACTGTGGTTTTATGCCTTTATACTTCTTTTGTTCTATGGTGAAATGGTTGGCCTGAATGATGATTAGCCGGCAGAATAGGCATCTTGTGGTGGGGACCTTCCCGAGTGAAGGTGCAACCACAAGGCGGCGGTTCTGGGCGGTAAGTCCTGGAAACAAAAGCATTAAAAAGGGTCTTACACAATATGTCGGGGACGGACACAATCAACTTGGAGTTCCGAAGAACTTAAGGAAATCCTGCACTTCACCCATTTGGTGAAAGGGATACCTTATGCAAGCATAGAAAAAGGAATGAGAGGACAAAAACACGTCCTAAGATTGGGAGGAAGGATCATTACCCTTCCCGCTTTCTTCGGTGCCATGAATCTGAGATTTCAACCGGATGGAAATGTTCGATCTGTAGGCGCCCTTAGAGGTGGGGGGGGGGGTGAATAAGGGTTTTAAACTTTTTATGATTATTAGAGAAAATAATTCTCTGTTGCTACCGCCAGTGGAAGAGTTACCACTCGGCGTTAGTGATAGAGAAAATACGTTTAGGTTAAACTAATGAAAATCAGAGAGCACGAATCAGAGATGAAGAAACAAACATATTTTCATTAAATTGAAATAATTAAGATTACAAAAACTTTACCCAATGACGCTTGGAAAGTGGCGACGAATGAAAACTCTTTTGGTTTTCTAAACCGACCCTTCTCCCAAGGACCGGTTGGCTTTAGCCTATCTCTCCCCAGATAAGGCCTCAAGCCGCTCTAGCCTTTCTCTCCCCAGAAAGGCCTCGGCACCCCCTAGATCTACTCCCTAGACCTAGTTTCCGTGCGGCAAAATTACTCCATAAGCCCCTCAAGACCTAGTTGCCCTATGGCGAATTTCTCTACCGGACAAAGATAAAAATATAAGCGTTACAAGATAAAATAAAAGAAGAACTCCCCTCTAAATAGAACCCTTGATGTTGTAGTCATTTTGCTTGCAAAGGTTCGATCTTTGTGGCTTGAGAGTCTTCCTCTTCGATGTTCTTTAGTTCCTTGGATGCCTCCAAATGATTAGCATTTATTGCAGCAAGAACACTCCATGTGTATGTTGAGAGAAAGCTTCTTGATCTCCATTTTGATAGCCTTCAATCCTTGCGCATGATTTTCTTTTGATATCCTCTGAAGAACTCTCTGTTTTGATAAGTGGGAAAACACCCCTCACTTTTCTCTAGATGGATAGGGCTTTCAACAATCGAAAATTTCGTCCAAATCCGTCAAGGGAAACTCATTTTCGGGCTGTTTTAAATAGAGGTTTGCTATCCATGAAAGTTAGCGTCGATGGTAGTGCTACAGCGGGGCGGTAGCGGAAGTGAGCAGTTTCCTTTTTTCTATTCTCATCAACTTCGTGGTTTTGGCTTCTATCTTTGGAAATACATTATTCCCCATGAAAATATGATATATTCTTGCCTTCATAATGATATTGCATGCTCTTTTTGGTTTCTTAATTAAATCTTGATTGACTGGAGTTTCCAAATCTTGATTAATCAAATCTTGATTGAATGGAGTTTCCAAATCTTGATTGATTGGTTTCATAATGATATTGCATACTCTTGATTGGTTATTCCTTCCCGCGAGATCTCCTTCCTCATTTGCTCCTCAATCAGCATCATGATGGCGGGACATCCAAAAGTTATCGTCGGGCGTTAGCCTTAACGCGCCATGATAGTACTTGCCAAAATAGCTTCCCTTCGACATTCCTTTTTCGACAGTCCATCGAATTAGTAAACGCTACCGCCTGCGGTAGTATTACCGCGCCACGGTACCAACAGAGAATCATCCTGATGTTGCTTCGTCATCTTTCTTTTTCACACTCCTTTGGGGATTGAATGTTGAAGATCCTGCACACTATAAACAAAATGCAAGTATAATCAAATACAATAGGATTTGTTATTTTCAAACCAAGAGATGCGGAAAGCATGTTCCAACAAACTCTCCCCTTTGATAATAACAAATCCCTTTAGAAAGAAATAGTTCAAAAGATATGAATTGTGTTTATTAAAAAAGATTAGCATGAAATTTAAGACATGTGCATATGCTCCCCCTAAATGAATGCTCCCCCTACAACAAAAATTCCTATGAACTTGACTCCCCAAACATGTGAATTTCTTTCAAATTTATTCTCCCCCTTTTGGTATTATCAAAAGAGAGTGGAGAGAAAGTCAAACATTAATGTGTGCAATAAATGTGTAGAGAGGGAATGAACATGATAAAGAGTTAAACGCTTAGGAAAAAAATACAATATATAGGAGTGAAAAAGGGAATGCCAAGAAATTGTCATAAGGAAACCACTTGTTGGAAAAATGTATTCATGATCGAGCGTGCAAGTAGTAAAGAGGTGGAAAGCATGAAGAAATATATTTTTGAAGTGAACATCTATATAAGAATGGAGAAGAATAGTAGATGATTAAGATTTCTAGATATAACAAAATAGATGTTGTAGCAATTTAAGTACACACAATGAATTCAGTTGCAACATAACCATACACTTGTTTTGAAAGGTTTGCAATAAAGAGTACACAGGGCATAGCGGAAAAAACATGTAAGCATGATACAACATATCAAGTCAAGATAGAAGAATACAATGTCCTAAATTGAGAAATCAAGTACACTTATACATTTTATTGATCATGCAAAGCTATCTAGTGCATTTACTTAAGATTTTAGAGAATACATGTAGATATGCAATAGAATCTAGGTCTCATGAGTAAAAGGCTTACAAGTGATAATGATGTGTACAAAATAGTGTTTTTGATAAAAGTATACATATGAGTTAATCAAAACACATGACATGTATAATGGAATAAACACAACATTATTGAAAATGCATTTTTAGAGTTACTTCTACCCACAAAGCTATATAAGTTTTTCAATGCACATAGAAAAGTAGTACAACTACCAAGGTGCTCTGCACACACAATGCTTATTAAGACTTATCAGGGTGCAAAGTAGTGCTTGGGGAATCATAATTATTATTTTGAATTTTAGTTATTTGTGAGCCGGTGTTCAAGAAGAAGTAGTGTAAAAAAAATGTTTGCAACAAGGCACTTTACAATTCTCTCCAAGGTGCTCAACCACACAATGCTCATTAAGACTTATCAGGAGGGTGATTAGTGCTTGGTGGAGTTATCTTTGTCAATTATTCGTTTGAATTTTTGCTTAACGACAAAGGTCTCCGAATTCACTTGTATGTACAGACAAAAGATTTTTGAAAAGACACACTTCTTCAAAAATAGGTGCATGAAAAAGATTTTACTTATGGTGTAGGTAAAACTAAGCATGCCTAACAATAATATTAAGTTGTTACACTACACAATCTTGTAAGAGTAGATTAAATTCATATGTAGTTTATCAAAAAGTGTGAGTGAATAAATCATTAGCAAATATAAGCCATTTACTCATACATAGAGGTATGCTATGCAATCCTACACAAGAATTCTATAATCAATTTCAATGCACATACATAAGATACTGATCAAGGCATGATACAAAATAATGTTATTAAGATACTTGAAATAGAGAATGAAACATTGTATTCTAAACTAGGCAAAATAAACCATATCGTCCTTGAAACATTGAAAAGCACATGAGTTCTTATAAAAAATTTAAGTTTTTAAAAGCAAAAAATAAAACAAATATAAAGCATGTTTTTGTTGTTTTAATTAGTGTTTCAATTTTGTAGTTGGTTTTGATATATAGAAACACAAAGCATGTTTTTGGTTAGATTTTGATTTGTTTTATAGTTTTTTGTTTTCTGAATTTTAAAAGAAAATAATAGGAACTAAAAAATAAGAAATGAAAAAGAAACTGGAAATTCAGAAAATACCCACTACCGCCAGCGGTAACCAGCTATAGTCGGGCGGTAGTGACAGAACTCAAATTTTGAGGAAAACGTGAATTTTTTTAGAATTTTTCTTTTGAAAATATTTGTGCATATTAGTGATCATATAGTTCAGCAAAGAAATCAGACATATGCATACACAAAAATGCGGATTTTGCAAGTATAAGCTTGGATGTCCAGTACCCCTAGTTCTAGCCTAGGGTATCACAAAACACTTTCAAAATACTTGTGTTTTTCAAACTCATGAAAGTTCAAGGAGTAGATAGTATGAAAAATATAAGATAACATGTTTGAGCCAAATATGCATGAGTGAAATGATCATAAACAAGTGAAATAATATTCATGCAGTGTATATAATATAAGTATGTCTAAGATCAAGGTACCTAAATTATCATGTCTACACTCAAGCCCCGTACTAAGTGACGGATGGGCATGAGGAGCTGCACACATGCCATATGTTCGGGTGTTAATCTCATATGCATACAAAAGACAATGCTTAACCTAGCACTCTTTCCCCCCAGTGCCTCGCAAGGCCCCACTGGAACCCTCCCCGGTTAAGGACAAGATATGACTTAGAGGTTAGGTTTAAAATGCACACAATCCTACGCCCTCGCTATAGTGAGACACAAAATGTGGGTGAATGATCAAGGACATACAAAGCATTTAATCTTATGGAAAACAATTTATAAACTATGGCTTTTATGCAAGATTAATTTCTAATTATATTTGTTTTTAAAGCATGATTTTTGCAATGTTTCAATTCCAATTTTTCAGATTTTGGTTATGCATGATAGGAGCAAACAAATGACGCAAGTATATTAAATAAATAAGCAAAACTTGCGCATTTTATAAATTTAGACTAATACCCCAAAAAAAACCTTTTAAATCCATTTGACACTTATTTCATTTAGTCTTAATAATATCATATGACAAATTTAGTTTTTCAAATTTTATAAGACTTTTAGGAAATGGATTTAGAAGGATAAAAATAAAAGATAATTAGATCACTTGAAAATAATATGACTTTTTATTCAATTCTGTTCAATTTGATTTATTAATGAATTTAGGTTTATATATAAAGTGATCTTATCATGATGGCTCAAAGAAATAAAAGCAAAAAACAAAAAGGAAATAAAGCATATCATGAAGTAGAGAATTGATAGTTCATTTTTAATTGATTTCTACTTCATGCAAATGATAGGATACTATTGAATGAGAGATTTAGGTATCCAAAGAGGACCAGGTTTGGCGGTTCCTTTGGGTACCCAAATATATTGTGTTTGCTTTTGGGGAGATATGATTGAATGGGCCCTTTTGATTTGAGTTTGTGTTTCATCTTTAACTTTGGGCCGCCATTCAAACATTGGTTTAATATTATTTTTATTTGTCAAATTTCCATGATGATTTTGCAAAACATTATTTATAGGAAATTTGTTTATCTTTAAGTTTATGTTGGGAGAAAGATGATGTTGTAAATGATATTGATTTGGAATTTCATTTTCAAGCATTTGATATTTTTCATTTCCTTTGTTAGGCTTAGACATATTATGAAAATTCATATTTAACTTGCTTTTGCAATTTTCTTGAAATTGTTGATTTATATGTGTTGAGAATTTTTCTTTATAATTTCCTTAAGCAAGTTGACTTTAGTTTCCAATTCATAATTCTTAACTTTAAGATTATGTCTTGCTTTATTATAGTCTATTGTGCTATTTTTAAGAGTGGATACAATAGACTCAATATGATTTTGATAATTGTTTCTAAATTCTTCAAATGTTTCATCCATCTCTTTAATTTCAATTTTATAGTTTTTGCACAAAGCATAATTAGTTTTTAATGATGAATTTTCTAAAGATAGTTTTTCATTTGGTTCTTTAAGCTGCTCTTCTTCATATACCTTGAGTTTTTCTTTAAGAATATTGCAATCAAAATAAGGATTTATATTTTCAATTAAAGAGCATGATGAAGAAACCACATCACAACTAGATTCTACATTAACACTAGCTTTTAACCTTTTATTTTCTAAACGTAATTTCTCATTAGCAATTTTTAATTTCTTAATTAACGTTTAGAAATTTGTAGGACATGTAATGTGGAAATGGAATTTGTCACAATAAGAGAAAAGTTTGATTTCCTTACATTGTTATTGGAAGAGGCAAGATTTGAACATATAGTTCCTTTGACATCTTTTTGGCATTCCTCTTCCAAAGATAAGATTTCTTATTCTCTTCCACATGATGTGCACTCCATGGATCCATCCTGAGAGGAGCATTCTTGAATACTTGTGCAAGCTTGCATATTCTCCGGTTATTGTGATTGTTCCATACCTGTAGAAGGAGAATCATAAGTTATTTCAAGAAAATTCCAAATCTCATATGCGGTAGGTAACGTATAAATAAGTTTGAAAAAATTTTGATCTAACGCACAAAATAGACAATTTGTAGATTTTGCATTAAAACCATTTTGTTTCTATTTAATACGCTAGGTGGCTTTTCAATAGTAATTTTCCAAACTTTTTCATCTAAAGCTTTAAGAAAAAATTTCATTAGTATTTTCCACCCTTTATAATTTTCGCCCAAAAATAAAGGTGGTGCTAAAGATTTTTCATTTGATGAAAATTCATGCCCTCTAGTGGAAGCGAGATCATGAAGCGCCATTATTCCCGGATGTGAAGCCATTTTAGAATAACTTAGCTCTGATACCACTTGTTGTATCTGTAGGCGCCCTTAGAGGGGGGGGGGGGGTGAATAAGGGTTTTAAACTTTTTATGATTATTAGAGAAAATAATTCTCGGTTGCTACCGCCAGCGGCAGTGTTACCGCTCGGCGTTAGTGATAGAGAAAATACATTTAGGTTAAACTAATGAAAATCAGAGAGCACAAATCAGAGATGAAGAAACAAACATATTTTCATTAAATTGAAATAATTAAGATTACAAAAACTTTTCCCAATGACACTTGGAAAGAGGCGACGAATGAAAACTCTTTTGGTTTTCTATACCGACCCTTCTCCCAAGGACCGGTTGGCTTTAGCCTATCTCTCCCTAGATAAGGCCTCAAGCCACTTTAGCCTTTCTCTCCCAAGAAATGCCTCGAGCACCCCTTAGATGTACTCCGTAGACCTAGTTGTCGTGTGGCCAATTCCTCCCTAAGCCCCTCAAGACCTAGTCGTCTTGTGGCGAATTTATCTACCGGACAAAGATAAAAATATAAGCGTTACAAGATAAAATAAAAGAAGGACTCCCCTCTAAATAGAACCCTTGATGTTGTAGTCATTTTGCTTGCAAAGGTTCGATCTTTGTGGCTTGAGAGTCTTCCTCTTCGATGTTCTTTAGATCCTTTGATATCTCCAAATGATTAGCATTTATTGTAGCGCGAACACTCCATGTGTATCCTCCAATCCTTGCGCATGATTTTCTTTTGATATCCTCTGAAGAACTCTCTCTTTTGATAAGTGGGAAAACACCCCTCACTTTTTTTTAGACGGATAGGGCTTTCAGCCCTCGAAATTTTCGTCCAAATCCATCAAGGGAAACTCATTTTCGGGCTGTTTTAAATAGAGGTTTGCTGTCCAGGAAATCTAGCGTCGACGGTAGTGCTACAGCGGGGCGGTAGCGGAAGTGAGCAGTTCCCTTTTTTCTATTCTCATCAATTTCGTGGGTTTGGCTTCTATCTGTGGAAATACATTATTCCCCATGAAAATATGATATATTCTTGCCTTCATAATGATATTGCATGCTCTTTTTGGTTTCTTAATTAAATCTTGATTGACTGGAGTTTGCAAATCATGATTAATCAAATCTTGATTGAATGGAGTTTCCAAATCTTGATTGATTGGTTTTATAATGATATTGCATACTCTTGATTGATTATTCCTTTCCGCGAGATCTCCTTCCTCAATTGCTCCTCAATCAGCATCATGATGGCGGGACATCCAAAAGTTACCGCCGGGCGTTAGTCTTATCGCGCCGTGATTGTACTTGCAAAAATAGCGTCCCGTCGACATTCCTTTTTCGACAGTCCGTCGAATTAGTAAACGCAAACGCCAACGGTAGTGTTACTGCGTCGCGATATCAACGGAGAATCATCCTGATGTCGCTTCGACGTCTTTCTTTTTCACACTCCTTTGGGGGTGGAATGTTGAAGATCCTGCACACTATAAATGATAATGCATTATTTATAGTTATTTTTATATAATATTCTATTAATAATTAATTTAATTATATTTAATTTTAGTTAATTTATCACAAATTTACCTTATTTTTGTATTTTCAGGTAATTTGGGCTGTCAATAGCAATTTCAAGCTCATAAGAGTAATCAAGAGAATATTTGGAGTATTTTAGCTGAAATCACAAAGTACACGCCCTCGGTCACGGGCGTGACCAAGGGCGTTACTCCATGTCTCGGCTGTGAACCATCCCCGTCGTATTCCAGTTGATGAAGTCAGGGGCCACATCAGATTAAAATTACACGCCCTCTGTAACGGGCGTGACCTCAATGTCACGGGCGTGACTCTGCCGGAATGCATTCAATTCAGCCAGCAATCAATTCCTGCTGTTTCTAGCTTACATGCCCCCGATCACGGGCGTGACTGGGGCCGACCGAGGCCGTGACTCTTCTACAAGCACCAGATTAACTCCACATCGCGGCGTTTCCCGCCGTTTCCAAACCCGGTCAAGACACGCCCTTGGTCACGGACGTGACCGAGGCCGTGACCCGCCATGCAATTGATTTCTGGTGATTTCTCTTCCCCAACGTTCGCGGGCTTTCATGACAGCAATTACGCAGCTTACACACCCTTGGTCATGGGAGTGACCAAGTGCGTGACTCCCCAATTTTTCACCTATAAAAGGCAACAATCTCTAGAGCTTTGGGAGTTCGATTTTGGATTTCATTTCCAGCTTTAGTTTACTATTTTTGTTGTTCTAGCCAGTCTTTTCTACAAGTTGTAAGTTTTTATATTATTGCAATTTTAATTCAAGTATTGTAATTTTTTTTATCATGTCTTTTTCATCTTCTACTTTTGTTCCCAACATTATGATGAGTAGATAATTTTCCTCTAGCACTTGGTCATGATGAATTTTGGAATGAAATACAACATGTTTTGATTTTGTTTCTAATCGACAAACTCATATCTTGTTTATCTTCGATTTATCTTTGAATTTAATTTCGTCGAATTCATATGTCGCGAATATGTTTTTCAATCTAAGATACATATTCTAGTTGATCGAGAGATCCGTGTGTATGAGGAGATCACTCAAAGATAAAAGGAATTGCATGCACTCCTCAAGAGAGGACGCCGTAAATCTTTCGGATTGGAGTCAAATCTAATAGTGGGGTTCACCGCTTAAAGCAAGCTTAGGGGTTTCGACTGGTCGAGGGGTCTTAATCGATCAACCTAAGGTTAGTTGGTAGTATTCCTTGAGAGAGGTGCTATCATATTTTGGGAACCTCCACGGTCGAAGTTAATACAATAAGAGTTTGCGGATTTATCTTTTATAAAATATTATTTTATTCCAAAAGGATTCTAGAGCAAGTGCTAACCTTTTAATCATAATCTTTCTTCATAGTTAATTTTCTCCAAATCGTTTTTCTTCCAATTTAAACCCAACTTTCGATCGATAAGATAATAGCTCTTCTTTGTGAGTAGAAGTACTCAACAAGCCCGGAAAAATACGACACTTGATTTTCTAAATCCTATACTATAAAGAGATAGGTACACTTGCCTTATCGAATTATATGTGGATAACACTTCAATTTTGCGCAGCATAGAAAAATATTCATCAAGTTTTTGGCGCCATTGTCGGGGAGTATATTGTTGATATTTTGAAAGCAAAGTTCTGTTAATTTTATCATTTTTTTCTTTTTATTATTTTGCTTAAAATTTTACTTTGAATTTTTATAATTAAAATTTCTTGTGAAAGGGCCGTGCAGGGTTCTCATCCCACAAGACCGCCTAGTAACTTGCGAACACGTCATTGGGTAGTCCTTGGGAAATCCGGGAATTTTTTTTTATAAATTTTTAACTGTAAAATTTTTAGCATCTTTTTTTTGTTTGGTGTATGACCCGAGGGAATCCGTCAAATCTATATGAGTTAGATCCAGAAGTTGAGCAAACCATTCGGCGATGCTTACGATTCCGTGTTCCCAATTCTCAAGATTTGATTGAGGAGTCCGTAGGGGATACCCCTTTTCCTTCGTCTCTCCCTTCGTCACTTCCTTCTTCTCCCTCCTCCTCTACTTCCGAGAAGGGTGATACAAATCAGGATGCGGCCGCGCAACGGACTATGTCCTATTATGTCTGGCCTAATCTGGAGGATACAGCTTCTAGTATTGTTCTACCTGCAATTGCGAACAATAATTTTGAATTGAAATCGAGCATCATTCAAATGGTACAACAATATGTACAATTTGATGGGCTTCAAGATGAAGATCCCAATGCGCATATTTTTAGTTTCTTAGAAATATGCGATACTTTCAAAATTAACGGTGTATCCGATGATGCAATAAGGCTTCGACTTTTTCCTTTCACCTTACGCAATAAGGGCAAGCAGTGGTTAAATTCTCTTCCAAGAGGATCCATCACCACATGGGCTCACATGACGGAATAATTTCTTACGAAATATTTTCCGCCCGCTAAATCGGCTCAATTACGTAAGGATATCATTTCTTTCTCCCAAGTGGAATCAGAAACGCTTTATGATACTTGGGAGCTCTTTAAGGAATATTTGCGCCAATGTCCCCATCATGCAATCCCCGATTGGTTGCAAATTCAGACATTCTATAATAGCCTAAATCTCCAAACGCGTCAAATGATTTACGCCGCCGCTGGTGGTACCTTGAATAACAAAACATCGGTGGGTGCACAAGAGATTTTAGAGGGTATGGCCATGAATACCTATCAATGAAGTACACCTCAGTCGTGTCCATCCAAACCGGCCGGGATGTATGAAATTGAAACAATTTCTAATTTGACTCTACAGGTTGAGCTTCTAAGTAAGAAAATAGAAGGGATGTCAGTTTCCTCTTCTACACCTACCTGAGAGCCTACTCAAAATGTGGCGGAACATGTGGATTACATGGGTAATCCAAACTGGCCGCCCTTCAATTCGGATAATAATCACTACGGCAACACATACCACCTGTAACACCCCAAAAATCATTATTCGGCGATGCAACGCGTGTGGGAGTGCTGCGCTCAGAGTTGGGCTGGTTTTGAGCCTGAAAGGCCACTAGTCGTGCGAAATCCTTCTCGCATGATCAGGCGCACGACCACTGGTCGTGCGGTATATGCAGTTCCTAACAGAGCACTGTGCACGACCATAGACCTTCTTCGCGCACGACCACTGATCGTGTGCCACTGCTCGTGTGTTTCTCTGGCTTGTCGGATCTGCTACAGAATGACTCGCATGATCAGGGGAAGTTCTTCGCGCATGACCACCGGTCGTGCGCCGCTGCTCGTGCGCCCTGTTTATTCTGCTCCGTATTGAAATACGGAATCGCCGATCGGAGCAGTCAAATCCTTTACCAATTGATCCATCGGCTGAGGGCTTTTGAGGGAGGCTATTAGGGCTTTTGAGAGGAGTTCTATCCTCATAATTTTGAGACCTTTCTCTCTCCTAAGCTTGAGAATGAAGAAGGGGCAAGGAGGAAGAAGAAGGAGATTCCGCCATTGACGGAGCTCCAGAGCTCCATTTCGCGAGGCGTTCCCAGATCTGGAAAGTGCAGCCCAGTGCAGTTCTTTCCCTCCGAGTGAAATCTCAGATCTATGGTGAAGAAGAAAGCTCCAAGGGTAAAGATTCTTCCTCCCGGTCTTAGGACATGTTTTGTCCTCTCATTCCATTTTCTATGCTTGCATGAGGAATCCCTTTCACCAAATGGGTGAAGTGTAGGATTTCCTCTAGTTCTTCGGAACTCTGGGTCGATTGTGCCCGTCCCCGGCATATTGCATGTAGAAATTCGGTAGTCGTGCGGATTTAGGCATTTTGTGTGAAGCCTATTCATGGCCGTGAGCCCGAATCGATGATGCTTGAATTGTGACGTTGCATTTAGGTTAGGCCTAGAATGCATGCCGGAGAATGACTCTGTGATATTTGCTATCGTGTTACGGGACTTGAGTTTTAGGTGTATTTCGGAGAGCCTAACGGAAGCCCCATGATTGAGAGTGGTTGAATGCAAATCTTCACTACACGATTTGAAGTGGAGTGTCTTGCACCTCCTTCCTTAAGTATTTGTGAAGCCTAGGCCCTCGTGAATGGGTTAGGAGTGTAACTTATATTTTGTGTAGCACTTGCAAGTGCTAAACGCTTATGGGCCGAGGTGAAGCCGTACCCGTGTTGTGCGATAGATCGCGATGATTAGAGCACGGGCAAAGCTGAACCGAACTCGTTTCCATGCAGATCGGTAAGAGGTCCCTACCTCCTAAAAGCCGTGTGACCATGAGAGAGGTCGTGGAAGGTGGCTTACCTAGACCGACCAAAAGATCTTTTTCCCACCTAAGGCGATGTTCCTTAAGGTGGAGTGTTTAGATGAATTGATGTTATGATAGCCTCATGCGATTGCTTAGGCGGTTGTGGGGAACCTTCGGGTGAACCCAACCAACATCATGTGCATACCTAGGTTCCCTTTTCCTTTATGCTCAACCTAGAAGATTGATTGTGCTTGAAACCTCACCTTGTGTAGTTTGCACTTTACTTATATTAGTACATGTTGCTAGTATGGCTTGCTTGCAGGGAAGAAGCTCCGCCACCCCGAGAAAGGCGTGGGGTCATAATAATTTGATCAGCTGTGCTGACCGTAGCTTTATTTGCCACCGCTTGGTGGAATGTTCTTATGCAGGTGCAGGTGAGCCTAGCGGGAAATAGCAGGCAGTGACCCTTTTTGCTGAGTTGGCCCTCGAAGGCCAGCCTCTTTTCTGCTCTTCATGTATTGTCGGCCTGCGCGTCGATGTAAGTTTTGAGTTTGGTACATTTGGTAAATGTAAGGCCTTAAGGCCGTAACTCTATGATTTCATTCCTGGGAGAGTGAACAGTTCTGAAAAAATGTTAAATCCTTATGCTTCCGCTCATGTTTATTATACTTTGGTGTAGTTCTTTTTGTATATCTCCTTTTAACGCCTAGCTAGTGTGGTTAGTATGGAGTGGGGTCCCGGCCGGACCTACTGTTATATTATTCGTACTGGCAGGGTGTTACAATTTGGTATCGGACTTAGGGCGTCGATCCGTAGTATGCGAATTTGAGACGAATCCCTTTTAAGGGGTGGTGTGCACGGGTTGTGCGTTCACCTAAAACGACAAAAAACTAATAAGAATGTCCACTTAGGAATGGAAAAACATACTTGTTTGCGAAACCTGAGCGTTCCATGATTGATGTTTGCCTTGTTTTCAGTCACTAAATTGTGTCTTACAGGATTATAGGTGACTAGGAGTGGTGCGGGGCAGTCTCAAACCCGTAACACTGCAGAATGTAGTGCATCTGTTGAGGTACCAGCGACCACTCCTTCTGCTGAGATGATTAGATTATTCATAGAAGCTGTCTTCGCAATGATCAACACTCAACCTCAAAGGCTTGCCCACCATGCTTTGCCTACTCCGGATCTGGCCCCGGAGGCTATGGCTGCAGTGGAACCTGCGGTGGAACCGAGGGTGGAGAAACCTGTGCCATTGGCTGCAGTGGAACCTGCGGCGGAGCCAAGGGTGGAACTTCCAGTAGAGCAAGTAGTTCCGGGACGAGCACGTGACCAGCAATTAAAGCACTTCCTGAGCTTTAACCCTCGTACCTTCTCGGGATCTGAGTCCCCAACGGAGGGAGAAGACTGGCTGTTAAGAATTAGAAGAACTCTAAAGGCAACAACAACTGATGAAGCCATGATGGTCACCCTAGCCACTTTCCTTCTTGATGGAGAGGCAGTGCTGTGGTGGGAAGAACAGGAATTGCATAAGTTTTGCGGTAGAGATGTTACCGAAATCACAATGACAGAGTTCTCAAAGTCGTTTCTCCAGAGGTTTATTCCCTCTGCTCAACGCATTGCGTTGCAAAACCAGTTCATGAGGTTAACACAAGGTGATCGCTCTGTAGACGATTACTTGCATGAGTTTACTAGACTGGGTCGCTATGCAGGGTCTTTGGTGGAAGATGAGGAAACGAAAATGAACAAGTTTTACGAAGTTCTTCGGGATGAGTTGAGGCTGCTCCTTGCAGGCCCAATGACGTTTGGCTTCCAGGTGATGGTGCAAACTGCCAGATCTCTAGAGTTGGACATGAAGAGAGTGCAAGCAAGGGGTGTTGCAAAGAAACCTGAATTTCATGCGCCGGCCTCTCCATCCAAATCTGAGTTCAGGAAAAATAAGAGGAAGTCTAGGTTCGCAGAACCAACTCCTTCTAATGTTTCAGGAGCAACGACTGTGCGGGGTCCTATCACGTGTTTCACCTGCGGGAAGGTGGGACACAAAGCCGCGGTGTGTCGAAGAGGTCCCTCGAAGGCAGGAAATCGAGCGGTGGACTATGCTCGTGCTGCGAGTCTTGCGGAAAAGGGTAAAGCTGCGTTGTCTTCTGCTTCCCAGCACATTCCGACCCAGCCGAGAGTTTACTCGCTTGGCCAACAAGCAGCCATACGACAAACTGATGTCGTCACAGGTACGAATTAGAAGCTAGCTTTTACAGCTATATTTATAATTCATACTATAAGTAGGATTTATGCGTATTTTAATTATAGTATTTAGGTTAAGTTTAGTATAATTTTGTAAATGTTATTTATATTTTAGTTAAAAATCACTTCTTTTATAATTTTAGTTTTAAATATAATTGTATTTTTGTTTTGCATATTTTCTGGAGATTTTGGTCAAATTTCATAGTACACGCCCTAGGTCACGCCCGTCACCAAGGGCGTGTAACATTATGATCAGTCCAGAAATTGTTGCCGCACATTTGAGCTAGTCCACAGCAAGTCACGCCCTCGGTCACGCCCGTGACCCAAAGTCACGCCCATGACTAAGGGCGTGTAAATTCAGAGATCACATCAAGCTTTCCACGTGGACCTGACAGCCGTCGTCGAGAAGTTGACCTAAGTCACGCTCGTGACCCAAAGTCACGCCCGTGACTTTCACGCGTGATCCCTGCTGTCTGCCGCGCCGAATTCAAGCCAATGCTGCATTGATTGAAGTCGTCCTGAGTCACGCCCGTGACCCAAATGTCATGCTCGTGTAATGTCTGAATCTTCTCCCGCCGTCACGCAATCGCCCACGCCGCTGTCCCAGCTGCAAAACAAATATTACACTCCCTAGGTCACCCCCGTGACCGAGGGCGTGTAACCAAAATTTTTCTCCTATAAATTCAGGAGCTCATTTCCAGCAATGGCTCCTCTTTGCCCCTGCCCATTTGGGCTCTTCTTGTACAGATTTTTCTTATTTTCATGTTTATGCTTATGTTTAGTTTTTATTAATGTAATTTTCTTAGTTTAATTTCTTGTAATTTCATTTCATGCAAGTTAGCTTAGTTTTAATTCAATGCAATGTAATGTAGCTTTCAATTTATGTAATCACTCTTTTATGAAATGAAATTTTGTTATCTCTTCCTTTTATGCAAACTCTCTTTCTTCCTCTTTCTCTCTCTTTCTTGTTTTAATTCTTCCTTTAGCTAATATTTTGTAGTTCTTGATTTTAGCAAGCTTTAAATCGAAATCATCTCTTTCCTTATAGTATCTTCTCTCCTTCGATTTATTCTCGAAATATAATGATATCAAGTTCATATTCCGGTTATGAATTTTGGTATTTGTTTTCGTATTCTAGCTAGCCGAGAGGACGTGCGTACGAATCGATCACTCGAGAATAAAGAGAGTTGCACGCACCCCTCGAGAGAGGATGACATAAATCTTCTGGATAGGAGTCAAATCCTATAGTGGGATTCACATCGTAAAGCAAGTCTTAAGTAATCAATAATAGGACGAGAGTCCGGTTGATTTTTCCTAAGCTTAGTTGGGCATTAACCTCGAGAGAGGCATGTTCGAGCTTCGGGAATCCCCACGGTCAAGGCTTAGAGTAGAATGATAATATTTATCTTTTTATTTCATTTTAAAGCAAGCTTTAATCAAGTTGCGTTTTTGTTTTGCTTTTCAATATTTTCTCTTCTTTATTTTTAATTAGTTTTCATTTCCAATTTTACCTCTGATAAAATAATAGTTAGCTTTCTCGAAGTAGAAGTACTCGACAAACCCGTGTTTAATACGACCTTGGTATTTTTATAAAATATCCTATATTATATACGATAAGGTACGCTTGCCTTCATCGAATATAGTTTTGGAAAATATCATCAATCTTCTTCGCAAAATCATAAATCATAAAACCCTAAGAAGAAGAGTAATTTTCTTATCAAGTTCTTGGCGCCGTTGCCGGGGACATTTTGTCGATATTTTGAAAAAAGAAAGCACTATTACTTTTATCAAAAATTAAAAAAAAAATAATAAGTAACTTTTATGTTTTATTTCTTTTGATTTTGTGTTTTGTCTTATGGTTTTGAAAGAAAATTTTTGCAGATAATCGTGATGGTCGTCCGTCTCCAAATCAAGGACGTACTTCTTTTCCTCTCCTTGTTCTTTTTCTTTCATGATCATGTTCTTGTATTTTCTATTTTGTTATTCTCCATACTTAGTTTTCAACATTAGGGACAATGTTGAATTTTAAGTATGGGGGTATTTTTCCCTTTCTTTTAAATTATAAAATCGTAGAATATTTCAAAAAAATTTTTTTTGAAAATCAAAAAATTCCAAAAAATTTGTGTACATAGTTTATTTTCATTTTGTAAATAGTTTATTTCTTTTTTATTGTCTTTTACAAAAGAAAAATTAGCTTTTTCAAAAAAAAATTAGAAAACCCAAAAATATTCAAAAAAATTAGATAATCGAAAATTTAAATTCTCGGAAAGGACGCTTTGGGCTTGAATTCCCATCACAGCCTCTAGTACCTTGCGAGCCCTTCACCGGGTAGACCTCGGGAAGTCCAAGAATTAACAAAAAAAATTAGGTTTATTAGTTTTTGTTAGCATTTTTAGTATTTATTTCTTATCCAAAAATTCCAAAATAAAAAGATAATATTAAAAATTCCAAAAAAAGATAATATCAAAAATTTCAAAAAAATTAAAATAACTTAGAAAAATCCCAAAAATATAATAAGCCCTTACTTTGGTTTTTATCATTTCCAAAACCATTTTGAGTTTATTTATTAGCGTTTAAATTTTTTTTGGTTTGCTAATCATTTATTCTATCATGGTTTGCTAAATCTAGTTTTTGTTTAAGTGATTTAGTGTTAAGAAATATTTTATGATTTTAATTTGATTAGAGATATTTCTTTAGCACTTCTTCTCTTTTATTTTAAATAGTTACAATTTTTTAGTAATCTTGCTTAAACACCTTTAGATTTTAATTATTTCTACCTAAGTTTTTTAAATCTTAGGAAAGTTTAAATTACTAAAATTTGCTCTCAAAATAATTTAATTTATAAGCTAGAAATCTTTTCTCTACCCTACCCCTTTGATGGCATAAATAAAAAAAAAGTATTAAAAGATCATATGTCATGGAAATAAGAGGATAAAATTCATTATTCCCTAAACATATGCACCCAAAATCATTTAAAAGATTATATGGCATGGAGTAAGAGGATAATATTCATTACTCCTAAACATATACATTTTGGGATTTTGTTAGGAGAGAATTTTAAAAGATTATATGGCATGGAAAATGAGAGGATAAAATTCATCATTTTCCTAAACATATACAAAAAAAAATTAAGAAATATGAGAGGATCAAATTCATCACCTTCTTTCAAAGATCTCTTATTATGCCAAATTTTATGAACCCCTCCCATAACCCAATATCTTTGATCTAGATTTATATTATGTTATGGAGAGAGCAATACTTAGTAATTTACTTTTTCCTTTAGCTTTTTCAAAGTTGTGGTTTTTATAATTTTTAAATCTAATTTTGTTTACTTATTACTCAATTTTGTTAACTAGTTAATATTTTTGAGAACTCTTCGCTAAATATTTTTCTCTTATTATTCTAATTTCATAATTTAGGACTTAATTCGTCAATCCTTAAAATTTCTTTTTAGCTTACTTATGATTCAATACATTTTTAGGCATTAATTAAAATTTTTATTAAATGTTTATAAATATTTCTCTTACTTTTGCTCTGGAATAGCAAAAGCTTAAGTATGGGGGTATTTGATAAGTAGGATTTATGCGTATTTTAATTATAGTATTTAGGTTAAGTTTAGTATAATTTTGTAAATATTATTTATATTTTAGTTAAAAATCACTTCTTTTATAATTTTAGTTCTAAATATAATTGTATTTTTGTTTTGCAGATTTTCTGGAGATTTTGGTCAAATTTCATAGTACACGCCCTAGGTCACGGCCGTGACCAAGGGCGTGTAACATTAAGATCAGTCCAGAAGTTGTTGTCGCACATTTGAGCTAGTCCACAGCAGGTCACGCCCTCGGTCACGCCCGTGACCCAAAGTCACGCCCATGACTAAGGGCGTGTAAATTTAGAGATCACATCAAGCTTTCCACGTGGACCTGACAGCCGCCGTCGAGAAGTTGACCCAAGTCATGCCCGTGACCCAAAGTCACGGCCGTGACTTTCACGCGTGATCCCTGCTGTCTGCCGCGCCGAATTCAAGCCCATGCTGCAATGATTGAAGTCGTCCTGAGTCACGCCCGTGACCCAAATGTCACCCCCGTGTAATGTCTGAATCTTCTCCCGCTGTGACGCAATCGCCCACGCCGATGTGCCAGCTGCAGAACAAATATTACACGCCCTTGGTCACGCCCGTGACCGAGGGCGTGTAACCTGAATTTTTCTCCTATAAATTCAGGAGCTCATTTCCAGCAATGGCTCCTCTTTGCCCCTGCCCATTTGGGCTCTTCTTGTACCGATTTTTCTTATTTCCATGTTTATGTTTATGTTTAGTTTTTATTAATGTAATTTTCTTAGTTTAATTTCTTGTAATTTCATTTCATGCAAGTTAGCCTAGTTTTAATTCAATGCAATGTAATGTAGCTTTCAATTTATGTAATCCCTCTTTTATGAAATGAAATTTTGTTATCTCTTCCTTTTATGCAAACTCTCTTTCTTCCTATTTCTCTCTCTTTCTTGTTTTAATTCTTCCTTTAGCTAATATTTTGTAGTTCTTGATTTTAGCAAACTTTAAATCGAAATCATCTCTTTCCTTATTATCGTATCTTCTCTCCTTCGATTTATTCTCGAAATATAACGATATCGAGTTCATATTCCGGTTATGAATTTTGGTATTTTTTTTCGTATTCTAGCTAGCCGAGAGGACGTGCGTACGAATCGATCACTCGAAAATAAAGAGAGTTGCACGCACCCCTCGAGAGAGGATGACGTAAATCATCTGGATAGAAGTCAAATCCTATAGTGGGATTCACATCGTAAAGCAAGTCTTAGGTAATCAATTATAGGATGAGAGTCCGGTTGATTTTTCCTAAGCTTAGTTTGGCATTAACCTCAAGAGAGGCATGTTCGAGCTTCGGGAATCCCCACGGTCAAGGCTTAGAGTAGAATGATAATATTTATCTTTTTATTTCATTTCAAAGCAAGCTTTAATCAAGTTGCGTTTTTGTTTTGCTTTTCATTATTTTCTTTTCTTTATTTTTAATTAGTTTTCATTTCCAATTTTACCTCGGATAAAATAATATTTAGCTTTCTCGAAGTAGAAGTACTCGACAAACCCGTGATTAATACGACCTTGGTATTTTTATAAAATATCCTATATTATATACGATAAGGTACGCTTGCCTTCATCGAATATAGTTTTGGAAAATATCATCAATCTTCTTCGCAAAATCATAAATCATAAAACCCTAAGAAGAAGAGTAATTTTCTTATCAAGAAAGGTGGGACACAAAGCCGCGGTGTGTCGAAGAGGTCCCCCGAAGGCAGGAAATCGAGCGGTGGACTATGCTCGTGCTGCGAGTCTTGCGGAAAAGGGTAAAGCTGCGTTGTCTTCTGCTTCCCAGCACATTCCGACCCAGCCGAGAGTTTACTCGCTTGGCCAACAAGAAGCAGTTCACAGGTACGAATTAGAAGCTAGCTTTTACAGCTATATATATAATTCATACTATTCTGAGACTATATACTTTACTTGTGTACAATTAGGTTTCCTCCTAATTTTCAACTATCCGGTGAGAGCTCTATTCGATACGGGTGCATCACACTCTTTTCTGCCTGAGGACTTCGTGATGCGAATCGGAGTGCCGTCTACCTTGGTAGAGGATAGATTGGAAGTAGTGCTACCCAATGGATCTCGCATGAGTGTGGATAGGAAGAGTCGTGTAAAGGGGCGGATTGGAAATCAAGACTTTGACTTGGAAGCATCGTTATTGCCGGTAGCTGAATTTGACGTAATCTTTGGCATGGACTGGCTCTCGGAGCAGCGAGCATGCATTGATTGCGATTCAAAGGAGATCACTATGAGAAAGAACACCAAAGACGAAACAACATTCGCGGGCATGCGAGGAGCGAGCAAGACGCTAATGTCCGCTCTCCAGGTGGTCAAGGCAGTGAGAAAGGGCGCGGAGTTGTTCTTCACTTTGCTGAAGGCTTCAGAGCCAAAGCGCAGTTAAGTGATGTCCCAGTTGTAGCGGAGTATGCTGATGAGTTTCCTAATGAACTCCCTGGGGCTCCGCCTCAGCGAGAGATTGATTTCTGTATTGAGTTGGTGCCATGCTCGTAGCACGCTCACCGTACCAAGTAGCGCAAAAGGAATTGGCAGAACTGAAGGTTCAGTTGCAAGAGCTACTAGAGCAAGGCTATGTACGTCCAAGTTCTTCACCTTGGAGTGCACCGATCCTCTTTGTGAAAAAGAAGGACGGGAGATTGCGTCTATGTATTGATTATCCAGAGCTGAATAAGCTGACCGAGAAGAACCGTAATCCGATTCCGAGAATCGATGACTTATTCGACCAACTGGTTGGGTCGACGGTATACTCTAAGCTAGATCTAAGATCCGGCTACTATCAGCTTCGTATTCGGGAATGTGACATTCCATAGACAACGTTCAGTACCCGCTTTGGGCACTATGAGTTCACGGTTATGCCGTTCGGTCTGTCTAATGCACCATCGGTATTCATGGACTTAATGAATAGAACGTTTCGAGCGTATTTGGATCAATTTGTGATCGTCTTCATCGACGACATTTTGGTATACTCTCAATCAGAGGAGGTGCATACAGAGCATCTGCACGCAGTTTGGAGCACCCTGAGGAGGAGTCAACTATATGCCAAGTTCTCGAAGTGCGAGTTTTGGCTATCGTCAGTAGCATTCCTGGGTCATGCTGTTAGTGGGGATGGAATTGCGGTTGATCCGTCAAAGATAGAAGCAATCCGAGTGTGGCCTATGTTGAAAAATGTAGCGGAAGTCCGGAGTTTCTTAGGACTTGCCGGCTATTATAGGCGCTTTGTGGAGAACTTCTCAAGGGTCGCACTTCCTCTCACTAAGCTGACTAGGAAAGATCAGAAGTTCGTTTGGTCGCCCGAGTGCGCACAAGCTTTTGAGGAGCAAAAGAGCCGTCTGACCACGGCGCCCATTCTATGCTCGCCATGTGGAACGGAGGGTTATGAAATATATAGCGACGCCTCAGGGAGCGGCTTAGGTAGCGTTCTGGTGCAGTTTGGTCAGGTGATTTCTTATGGCTCCCGACAACTGAAGGTACATGAGAGGAACTACCCAGTCTATGACTTGGAGTTAGCAGTCGTGGTATACACTCTTAAGCTATGGAGGCACTACTTATATGGCATGAAGATTGACATCTATACCGACCACAAAAGCCTCAAGTACCTGCTGGATCAGAAGGAGTTGAATATGCGACAAAGGAGGTGGATGGAGTTCCTTGGGGACTACACCTTCGACATTCTATACACTCATGGGAAAGGAAATGTAGTCGCGGACGCGTTGAGTCATTGGGCTCCTGCTCAAGCAAATTGGATTCTAATGCATGAAGAGCGTCTAATCCGCGAGCTAGAAGCCATGTAGATCATTTGCGTCGATAGGAGAGTGTCTCTTTCAGCGTGCTTGAACTGAACGGAGGTTCAATACGACCTTGCCGACCGAGTTCGACAGGCATTGGAGCTGGATGAGAGCATGAACCGCTTTAAAGTGGAGACCGTTGATGGGTCAAATGTTGATTTCTCCTTCGAAGATGATCTTATGTGGACGAATGGCAGATTGTGCGTCCCAAACGTTGGTACATTACGGGCGGAATTGATGTACGAGGCTCACTTTACCAAGTACTCGATCCACCCTGGGAGCACAAAGATGTACATGGATATGAAGAAACCCTTTCGTGGCCAGGTATGAAGAAAGGCATTTCCCTCTACGTGGCCAAGTGTCATACTTGCACGTTGGTAAAGGCGAAATGTCAACGTCCTGGTGGGTTTCTGAAGTCCTTGCCGATTCCGGAATGGAAGTTCGATGATATTTCGATGGATTTCATGCACGGATTGCCGAGATCGCAACATGGAAATGTCGCCATCTAGGTGATCGTGGACCGATTGACGAAGTTATCACACTTCATTCCGAACCGGAAGGATGATTCTGTGGAAAAGATGGCAAAGTTGTACGTCGATAACATCGTACGGTTGCACGGGATTCCCGTAGCATCGTTAGTGATCACGATGGGCGGTTCACATCAAATGATTGGAGGCTGATTCATCAATTATTGGGTACCAAGCTAAAGTTTAGCATGGCCTTCCACCCGCAAATGGATGGACAGACCGAAAGGACCAATAGGACGATGGAGGACATGCTGAGGATATGCGCCCTGTATTTCGGAATGAGATGGGAAGACCATATCTATATGATTGAATTTGCCTACAACAACAGCTACCAAGCAAGTATAAAGATGGCCCCTTTTGAGGCTCATTATGGTAGGAAATGTCGCACACCGTTATCTTCGGTTGAAATAGGCGACACTAAGTTGTTAAAACGCAAGGACGTGGATGAAGCAATTACGTCAATTCGGCTATTCGGGAGCGATTGCTCATTGCCCAAGATTGGCAGCGAAAATATTATAATGCAAATCATCGAAACGTCGAGTTCGCCGTTAGTGATTGGGTTTATCTCAAGATCAAATCGTTCAAAGGATTATCAGGGATCCGACGCTTGAAAAAACTAAGTCCAAGGTACTTTGGACCGTTCGAGATCTTGGAGCGCATTGGTGAAGCCGCCTATAGGCTTGCTCTATCTTCGGAGCTGAGCGGGCTGCATGACATATTCCACATCTCTGTGTTGCAGAAGGCTATCATGGAGCCAAATCTTGTTGTTGCGGTCAGCGAAGTATCAGTAGATGGTGGGCTAGCGACGAAAGTTAAACCCATTTGCATTGAAGACACTAAAGTGAAGCAGTTGTGGAACAAGTCCATTCGGATGGTGAAAGTCCGTTGGAATAATTGCGGACGAGAGGAACTCTCTTGGGAAAGAGAGTAATCGATGCTTGCGGAGTACCCCGAGCTATTTCTCTCAAGTAATTTATCTTTAAATCTACTGCTACTGTTTTCGTAATTTTGGGAAGAAATTCTTTTAAGGGAGGTGGAGTTGTAACACCCCAAAAATCACTATTCGACGATGCAACACGTGTGGGAGTGCTGCGCTCGGAGTTGGGCTGGTTTTGAGCCTGAAAGGCCACTGGTCGTGCGAAATCCTTCTCGCACGATCAGGCGCACGACCACTGGTCGTGCGGTATATCCAATTCCTAACAGAGCACTGTGCACGACCACAGACCTTCTTCGCGCACGACCACTGATCGTGCACCACTGCTCGTGCATTTCTCTGGCTTGTCGGATCTGCTACAGAACGACTCGCATGATCAGGGGAAGTTCTTCGCGCACGACCACCGATCGTGCGCCGCTGCTCGTGCGCCCTGTCTATTCTGCTCCGTATTGAAATACAGAATCGCCGATCGGAGCGGTCAAATCCCTTACCATTTGATCCAACAGTTGAGGGCTTTTGAGGGAGGTTATTAGGGCTTTTGAGAGGAGTTCTATCCTCATAATTTTGAGACCTTTCTCTCTCCTAAGCTTGAGAAAGAAGAAGGGGCAAGGAGGAAGAAGAAGGAGATTCCGCCATTGACGGAGCTCCAGTGCTCCGATTCGCGAGGCGTTCCCAGATCTGGAAAGTTTAGCCCGATGCGGTTCTTTCCCTCCGAGTGAAATCTCAGATCTATGGCGAAGAAGAAAGCTCCAAGGGTAACGATTCTTCCTCCTGGTCTTAGGACATGTTTTTGTCCTCTCATTCCATTTTCTATGCTTGCATGAGGAATCCCTTTCACCAAATGGGTGAAGTGTAGGATTTCCTCTAGTTCTTCGGAACTCCGGGTAGATTGTGTCCGTCCCCAGCATATTGCATATAGAAATCCGGTAGTCGTGCGAATTTAGGCATTTTGTGTGAAGCCTATTCGTGGCTGTGAGCACGAATCAGTGATGCTTGAACTGTGACGTTGCATTTAGGTTAGGCCTAGAATGCGTGCCGGAGAATGACTCCGTGATATTTGCTATCGCGTTACGGGACTTGAGTTTTAGGTGTCTTTCGGAGAGCCTAACGGAAGCCCCATTCTTGAGAGTGGTTGATTGCAAATCTTCACCACGCGATTTGAAGTGGAGTGTATCGCACCTCCTTTGTTAAGTATTTGTGAAGCCTAGGCCCTCGTGAATGGGTTAGGTGCGTAACTTATATTTTGTGTAGCACTTGCAAGTGCTAAACCCTTACGGGCCGAGGTGAAGTCGTACCCGTGTCGTGCGATAGATCGCGACGATTAGAGCACAGGCAAAGCTGAACCGAACCCGTTTCCATGCATATCGGTAATAGGTTCCTACCTCCTGAAAGCCGTGTGATCATGGGAGAGGTCGTGGAAGGTGGCTTACCTAGACCGACCAAAAGCACTTTTTCCCACCTAAGGCTATGTTCCTTTGGGTGGAGTGTTTAGATGAATTGATGTTATGATAGCCTCATGCGATTGTTTAGGCGGTTGTGGGGAACCTTCGGGTGAACCCAACCAACATCATGTGCATACCTTGGTTCCCTTTTCTTTGATGCTCAACCTAGAAGATTGATTGTGCTTGAAACCTCACCTTTTGTAGTTTGCACTTTCCTTATATTAGTACATGTTGCTAGTATGGCTTGCTTGCAGGGAAGAAGCTCTGCCACCCCGAGAAAGGGGTGGGGTCATTATAATTTGGTCAGCTGTGCTGACTATTGCTTTATTTGCCACCGCTTGGTGGAATGTTTGTTGGGGAAATGATTTTTCTTAACCCCTAGAAATGAGTTAAAGATAAGTTCTAAGAATGAAAAACAAGGTTTATTAAATATGCGTCGAATTGTATTCAACGCAACAATGAAATGTAGTCGACGTTTCTTTCTGAATGAGTCAAAGTAACTCTAAGAAGAATTGAACGTAATTGTTGTCGACGCTACTCTGATTTCTAGTCGACGCTTCTGGAGAAGTCGACGCACCTCAATCGACGCACCTTCCTTTTTCTCCTCTCGACGTCCAGCTAGGATGAATTCGACGCTTACGTCGAATAGTAATCGACGCACGTCTATTTCTATAACAGAATTCAAAATCGCCAGATCTCTTTCCTTCTTTTATAGATCTGATTTATATGGAATCAATTTATGTTTTATAGCCGTTCTGAATCATTCTTTTCCTCTAATAGATTCTTGGCTAAATTGATTAAATCCATTATAGACATTATTTGAAATCAAAATGAATTCTTTCCTTCTATAGATATAATTGTTATGGAAATATTTCTCTCTTTCTAATACTCTGTCTGCTAATTGATTACTCTCCTATAGTGTTATTTTAATACACAGAGCTATAAATAAGGAGAAGGTCGACAGAGATTCACAAGAAGTGATCCACCATTTTACATTTGATAAAGAGGAAGTGCTCCCAAGTGAAAAGAGAGAGAATTAAGAATCTGTGCTGCAACAACCATCAAGCTTCCATCTTCTCCTGCTTCTGAAGCCACATTGCTGCAAAATTCTGAAAATCTTACAATCTCCTTCTCACTATAGAAGAGAGATTTAATTCACTACTTCTTGTGCTTCCAATCTTCTTGCCAGGAAGAATATTCTTTCTTGTCTTTATAATCTTTACTCTTTTTTTTCTTCTCATTCCTATTTCACTTAAAAATTGTAAAAGAGTTTTTAGAATCTCTCTTCAAAAAATTCAGTTGTACTGGTTCTAAGAGTCTCCTTTTCAAAAGACTCAGTTGCTTCTAAGAGTCTCCTTATCAAAAGACTCAGGGTGGTTCCAAGATTCTCCTTATCAAAAGACTCAGTGCAAGTTAGTGAATTCCTACCAAGGGGGTAGAAGAGTGGAGTACCCAAAGTTTGGGGAACCACTATATTTTCTTGTGTTGTGCTGTGATTTTTATTCTTGCATTTACTTTCTTTATTTGTTCAATTCTTGTTGTTGTGTGGGAAGCTCTAATCTATGATCACTACACATATATATATATAATTATTAACTTTGCACTAATTTTTTTTTTAAATCTCTATTCACCCACCCCCCCCCCCCCCCCTAGAGAATTCTAGTGAGGTTAACTGTGCACTTTCAATTGGTATCAGAGGGAGGTTGATCTAAAAAGGATAACTCCTTAATCAAAAAGATCCTACCTCATATATATATATATATTTCTACAAAATTATTTTCACATGGCACAAATCAAAGATTATGCTTCCACCAAACAACCAATTTGCAACCTTGAAAAGTTTGCACTTTGGAAAACAAGAATTAGAATTTACTTAAACTCTATTGATGATGAATTATTTAATGTTGTCATGACAGGTCCCCCCAAGCCATTCAAGAAGGATTCAAGTGGAAAAGTAACTGAAATACTTGCTCCAAAGGCTGAATGGATAGAAGAGGAAAAGAAGGCCCAAGCATATGATGCCAAGGCTATGAATATCTTAGTCTCAACCCTCTCAGATGAAATCTTCCAAAAGATTGTTGAATGTGAATCAACTAAGGAAGTATGGGAAGCTATCACCAAGATGGTAGAGGGAAGTGCTGATGAGAAAAAGGATAGAAAGGCACTACTCATCTCTCAATATGAGAACTTCCAGAAGAAAGAAAGTGAGAGTGTTGCTGGCATGTATACAAGATTCAGCCTCATAGTAAATGAGTTGAGGACACTTGAGAAAGACATATCTCTCACTGAGATAAATGACAAATTACAAACTTGATTCCCTAGCTCTTGGGATTCAAGAATATGGCCAATCAAAGATTCCATAAGTCAAAAAGAAATCTCAACAGATGTCCTGTTGGGTAAATTAAAATCCTATGAATAACTGTTGAAAACAAGAGCGGAGAAAGAAGAGAAAGAAAAGGCTCCTCCACTCTCAAAAGAAAAGAGTATTGCTTTGAAGGCTGTTGAAGGTGAACCCTCTACAAGTGATGAAGAGCTGATCAGTCTACTGGCCAGAAAGTTCAAAAAGTGGATCAAAACAGAAGGATCCAGAGGAAGAGACTCAAAAATCAGGTATAATAAAACACCTACTAAAGAGATTATCTGCTACTCTTGCAGGAAACCTGGACACATTGCACCTGAATGTCCTAAAGAGATCAACAATAAGAAGGATCTGAAAAGAACAGATCTAAAGAAGAAGAAGAAGAAAGAAAAAGGATTCATTGCTCAATCTTGGAGTGATTCAGAATCTGGAGGAAGTACCTCATCAGATAATGATAAGGAAGAGGTCAAGCAAGAGGGAACCTGCTTGATGGCCACTGAGAAGCCTGAAGATACATCTATGGTAAATATACTTGATGATATAGATTTTTCTTCCACCAATTTCAAACACAATTTCAAAGAACTCTGTCTAGATCTAATCAAATCTGAAAAAGAAATAAAAGAACTAAGAAATGAATTGAAAAATCTCAAACAAATGAATACACAATATAAAAACTATGAGCTTAATCTAAGACTCTCAGAGGAGGAATTAGACAAACTCAATACAGAAAATCTAACACTGAGAAAAGAGCTAGCAAGGGCAAAAGCCTTTGAAGACTCTCTAAATGGAAGAAGTCAGAAGCTCAAAAATATTTCTGAGAATCTCACTAATAGATTTAGACAACTAGAGTTGAATACTAATGAAGCACCCAAATCTCAATCACCTAGCAAATCTGTTTGAAGACATCCCCTTCACTTCACTAGGGAAAATCATTTGTAAGGAGAAAGATCAAATGAAAGTTCAGAAACAACCACTGTCTTTAATAGAACTAATCCCATTACATATAAAGGAATCCTAGGAAAATATCCTCAGAAAAAATATAAACATGCGTCGAATTCTTATCAACGTACGTCGACTTCTAATCGACGCATACACCAAAGTGCCTCGACTCCTACCCGACGCAACCTCTCTCATGCTTCGACTGAAAGTAAACGTAGAATGGAGAAAACATCGACTTCATATCGACGCAACCATAAACCTACGTCGAATCCATATCGACGCAACCAATCAGACAGAAATTTCTCCTCTTCCAAACAGCATTCTCAATCCATTTCCTTTTATTATGACCACTATTTCTGCAACATTACCAAAGAAAGTTGGTATGATAAGCCAATACCCCTAAAGGAGGAAGGATATTCTGAAAAACCTACTTATTCTTTCATTAAATCTTTCACTAATGGAAGGAAGGGACCCCAGCTCAGCAGGGTCCAAACTGATGTTTAAAATCATATGTGCAGATATATCACATCTCCAGGCTGGTGCGGTATTTGGACAGTGGATGCTCCATGCACATGACAGGATGCAAAAACCTATTAATCAACTTTGAGGATAGACTTAGACCATCAGTAACTTTTGGAGATTCTAGCTGTGGCCAAACTAGGGGCTTTGGAGATTTCAAAGAAGGGAAAGTCACCTTCAAGAATGTGGCAGTAGTCAAAGGACTAAAGCACAATCTGGTAAGTATAAGTCAAATATGTGACAATGGTAAGTATGAGGTAAAGTTCACCACACTATTCTGCCATATTATAGATATCAAGACTGGTGTCATAGTACTCAATGGAATTAGAAAAGGAAAAGTATATGTAGTGGACTTTAGCTCCTCACCCACATAAGTTTGTTTATTCAACAATATCATAGATAAAAGTGAATTATGGCATAGGAGACTAGGTTATCTAAACTACAAAACCATTAGTAAACTAGCAAAGAATAACCTAGTCAGAGGCTTACCAAAGGGTAGGTACTATAAGGATTCTCCATGCAGACCTTGTCATCTAGGAAAACAGACTAAATCATCTTTCAAACCAATTGGTAAGGATGACTCTCCCAGGGTCCTATACTTACTACACATGGATCTCTTTTGTCCCATATCCACTCAGAGCTTAGGTGGAAAATCCTATACCTTGGTCATTGTAGATGACTATTCTAGGTTCAGCTGGGTATTCTTTCTAAGGGTTAAATCTGAAACCCATAAAATCTCTCAAAATTCATATGACAGAATCAATCTGAGTTCAACACTCATGTTTCAATTATAAGAAGTGATCATGGGACTGAATTTGAGAATCAGATGATTTGTAGTTTCTGTGAGGACGAAGGTATTAAACAAAGTTTCTCAGCCCCTAGAACTCCTCAAGAAAATGGAGTTGCGGAAAGAAAGAATAGAACTCTAATTGAATCAGGAAGTACCTTACTTGCAGAATCAGGTTTACCAAAAACCTTCTGGGCTGAAGCAATCAACACTGCAAACTATGTTCTAAATAGAAGCCTCATACACAAAACTAAATCAAAGACTCCATATGAGCTTCTGAAAAGTAAAACACCCACTGTTAAGTATTTTAAAATTTTTGGATGTGCTTGCTTTATTCTAAATAATGGGAAAGATCATCTTGCTAAATTTGACAAGAAGTCAGATGATGGAATATTTCTGGGATACTTATCATCTAGTAAAGCCTATAGGTGCTACAATAGGAGAACTCTTAAAATTGAAGAATCCATGCATATTATATTTGATGAAACTAATATGTTGTTTAAGGGGGAGGAAACTCCCACCAGTTCTCTTCCATAGTGTTTGCCCAGAAAGCCTGTGACCTCTTCTTACAGGTCAAATTTTTCGGCCTGAGTGGTCTCAAAATAGGGTGATCGATCAGACCGCCGGATTCTTTCCCAGCTAGATTTTCTAAGTCCCAAGCGGTCAGAGATGTCTGAGATTCCCAGACTAGGCGGTCTGTCCATTTTCCTTTTTTCTGCTATTTGCACCCCTCATCACTGCCCCGACTCTCCTGTATCCCGGCCAGCCCGTAGTTTTTAGTTCTGCCCGTTTGGGCAGCCCCCTCATCTATAAATAGAGGGGTAGGGGTACCTGAAAAAGGACTTTTGCTCCGAGGCTCCAGCTTACAACCTGCGTAAGCGGTCTCATTTTTTAGTGTTCGCCATCTTGTGATCATTTTTCTCTTCTCCAGCCTCTCCTGTCTTAGTAACCTGCACTTCGCAGTCTTCTCCCCTCCCCCTTAGTGTGTGAATTTTGGAGGTACCATTTTTGGTGCCAACAGAACGAACACGCGACCTTCAGATCTGAAGTGTCTGGTGAAATTCATAGACTTTTTAGATGGCTGAGCGCCACAGAGGTCATCCCGCGCGGTCTCCCAGCGGTCACCCGTCGGATCACAATTCCTTAGAAGCGCTTGAACGCCGCTTCGAGCTCCGCGTGGAGCAAGCTCTCCGCGAGGCCGCTCGAGCTAGGCAAGACACTGCTTCTGTCCAGCAAGAGATCGCGCGATCTCAGCAAGAGGCCGCCCGAGATCGGCAAGAGGCCGTCAGGGCTCAGCAAGAGTCCGCGAAGCAGATTGAGGCCATGAACCAAGTTCTGGACACAATATCTCAAAGGATTCTTCCTCCACCTCCTCAGGTCGCCACCCCTGACCGCATGGCGAGCGGTCACCCATGCGATCACCCTAGTTTCCAGCCTGCAGCTCCTCAGCGATCTCAGCATGAGGAATTCGCTGCTCGCCATAATTCTTTTCGAGCTGCAGCCCAGGGGCCTCCGGCTCAAACCTTGAATTTTGAAGAGGAGTTTGCTTACCCTCAAGCTCCTCCTGCTCCCTTTCTTGCTCCTCCAGGTCCTTCTAAGTATGGAGAGCCTTCTCCCTTCACCGACGAGATTCGTCGAGACCCAATTCCCCATGGGTTCAGGGAGCCTCGCCTTCCCGTATTTTCGGGAGAGTGCGATCCAATGTCTCATCTCCAGGCCTTCGAGTCCGCTGTTGCTCTTAGGACCATTTCGGATGGAGTGAGGTGTAAGTTGATGGTCACCACTTTCGATGGATCGGCCAGGGAATGGTTTTATAAGCTTCCCAGTCAATCTATCCCAACCTTCGCCTCCCTGAGGGAAGAGCTCCTTCTCAGGTTCTCCACTGCAAAGAAGAGGAAGAGTGGTCCTGCGACCCTCTTCAAAATCAAGCAAGGGGACAACGAGACTGTTGCCCGTTTCATTGACCGCTTCCAGAAGGAGATTTTGGGGATCCGAGATATGGATCCTGAGCTTTACATGGTAGCTCTGATCAGTGGCCTGCAGGAGGGCCCTTTGAAATTCGAAGTCACCACCAAGGAGCCTAGCTCCTATCAGGAGCTGATTAGCGTGGCTAATCGTTTCATAGAGGGGGAAATCAACAACCCCATCTACGTAAGTAACCTGACCAATAGGGGAGCTCAGAAGGGTTCCGCGGGATTCTATCCGGCTCCATCTTCTTCAAAGCCCCGACAAGATCTTCCACCTCCAGCTCCGAGAGGTAAGAATTACCGTAACAATCGCCCCAATCGAGGTAATCAATCCTTCCCATCTCATGGTTCATTCTTTCAAACTCCTGCTACTCCTGCTCCGCAAGTCACCCCGGTCCATCAGATTCAATATATCCAAACTCCTCTCCTGACCCTCCCGTCTCCTTACAATGAGTCTCAAGAGTCTTTTACAGACTTTGGGGTTCCTATGAGTGAGGTACTTCAAACCGTTCAAAAGCAGCCCTTCTTCAAAAGGCCAGCTCCGCTGAACTCCGATCCGAAAACGAGAAACCCAACCCTTTACTGTGAATATCACAGAGAAAGGGGTCACTTGACGGAGGACTGCAGAGCCCTTCGCATGCTCTTGGAAAAGCTTCTAATGGAAGGTAAGCTCCGTGACCTTATTCAGAAGAATGATCCCTCTAAGGCCTCAACTTCAAAGGCTAAGGAGACAGCAGAAGTTCACTGGGCGTGTGAGGAGGTAGACGATGTTGGCTCTCTTGGCAACATCGGATTCCCTAGTGGATGCATAGATGCTAATGATGAAGGTTCCTTGAGTAACCTCTTCTGCATCCACGGAGGAGCAGGCCCGGAGTCTTCAAAGAAGGCAATCCTAAAAAGAGTTTATCAATCGGAGGTTGCTGCTACCTCTTCAGCCCCGGTCCGAGGGATGATCACTTTTGGAGATGAAGACCTCCCTCAGACCGCAAATCCTTTTGACGACGTAGTCGTCATTAAGGCTGTGATATAAAATTATACAGTAGAGAATATTCTGATCGATACAGGGAGTTCAGTCAATGTGCTCTTCAAGCCAGCTTTTGAGGCGTTGAAGATAGGTAAACCCCTCCTATCAACTGAAGGACCCCTTTATGGTTTTTCAGGAGAGAAGAAGGAGGTGGAAGGGCTCGTCACTCTTTCTGTAATCTTGGGAGGGATATTGAGATTGGTAAAGTTCATAGTCGTTGATGCTCCCAGCAGCTACAACGCAATCTTTGGAAGACCCTTCCTGAATGGATACCAAGCCATCGTTTCCACCTATCACCAGGCAGTGAAGTTTGCCCTGAATGGTAAACAACACCGAATAAGAAGCGACCCAAAGAAAGCTAGGGAGTGTTATGTAAAGACGGTCAATACGATCGAATCGTCTCCTCCTCAAGAAGTTACGATGGTTGAATCGGTTGAAGTTCCTGAACAATTCCAAGCTGAAGAAGAAGCTGAAGAGGACGCAAAAGATGGAGCTCACTTGGAACCTGCCCAAGTGACTCAAGCGGTGCCAATCAGCAAGGAAGATGAGAGCAAGTGTCTCTCCATCAATGCTGAATTATCTGAAGCTGACAAGAGTCAGCTTATCGCATGCCTTCTCCAGAATCTAGATATCTTTGCTTGGTCGATAGATGACATGCCAGGAGTGGATCCTGATGTCGCTTGCCACCATCTCAACATTGATCCCAGCTTCTTTCCAGTTTAGCAAAGGAAGAGGTCTGTTGCAACCACTCTAGCTCAACCTATCCATGAAGAAGTGGAAAAGCTCCTTAAGGCAAAGTTCATTCAACCAATCCAATACCCTAAGTGGGTATCCAATGTTGTAATGATGAGGAAATTAGGTGGAAAATGGCGAATGTGTGTAGACTTTACCAAACTTAATAAAGCTTGCCCCAAAGATTGCTACCCCTTGCCTCGGATAGATTCTTTAGTTGATTCCGCGGTTGGGTATTCGTTTTTGAGTTTTTTAGATGCATTTTCCAGCTATCATCAAATTAAAATGCATAAGCCCGACATCCCACACACTTCATTCATCACAAATGACGGATGCTTCTGTTATGTTGTGATGCCTTTCGGGTTGAAAAACGCTGGAGCAACTTATCAAAAGATGATGGATACGGTTTTCAAAAGCCAAAAAGGAAGAAATCTTGAGGTCTACGTTGATGATCTCTTGATAAAAAGCAAATCATTCTCCTCTCATCTTAATGATTTAACCGAAACGTTTTCAACTCTTAGAAACTTTAACATGAGGTTAAATCCTTTGAAATGTGTTTTCGGGGAGAATAAAGGGAAATTTCTCGGCCATCTTCTCACTCCGGAAGGGTTGGAACCAAATCCTGACAAAGTAAAGGCTATCATAGAAATGCCACCTCCCAAGTCTCCTAAAGAAATTCAGCAGCTCGGAGGGAGGATGGCAGGCTTAAGTCGTTTTATCTCTCGATCGGGAGATAAGAGCGCACCTTTCTTTAAGACCCTCCATGGAGGGGCTAGGTTCGAGTGGATAAAGGAGTGTGATGATGCTTTTAGTCAGCTTAAAAAGCAGTTGACATCAACCCCTTTGCTCCAAAGCCCGCGAGAGGGAGAAAATCTTTTTCTTTATATGGGAGTTGGAACCGATGCTATAAGCTCTGTCTTGGTCCGTGAGGAGAAAAAGAAACAATTTCCAGTTTATTACGTAAGCCGAATTCTGAAAAATGCGGAGACTCGCTATCCGATCCTTGAATAGCTGGCCTTAATGCTTGTAACCTCGGCAAGAAGGTTAAGACCATATTTTCAAGCTCATTCAATCCTAGTCGTTACCGACCTCCCGTTGAAAGGTGTCTTAGAGAAACCAGAACATTCAGGAAGGCTGGCCAAGTGGGCAATATAACTCAGTGAATTTGACATTTCATATGTTCCAAGGGTGGCAATCAAGGCTCAGGTTCTAGCGGATTTCATGGTGGATGCCAAAGAAGTTGAGTTAGGAAAGGGGGTCAGCTCACCCCTTGCTTGGACAATCTTTGTGGATGGAGCCTCAGGAAGAAATTCTTTTGGAGCTGGAGTCGTCTTAATCAACCCCAACGGAGTAAGATTGGATCAGGCATTGAAGTTCTATTTCCAAGCAACGAATAATCAGGCTGAATATGAGGCTTTGCTAGCCGGTCTTAGATTCGCTAGAGAGCTAGGAATCGACGACGTCAAAGTTTTCACGGATTCTTTGGTGATGGCTTCCCAAGTGAATGGAACCTTCAAAACCAGAGATATTGTTCTAAAGCGATATTTAACCCTGGTAAAAATTGAGGTGGGAAAGTTTAAGGGCTTTACCATTGAACACATTCCGAGGGGAGAGAACGTGGAGGAGGATGAGTTAGCAAAGTTCGGCCTTTTCTCGGGAGGAACAACCTCAGAATTGTTCCGTCCAACAATTGAAGAAGGAGATGTCATGGAAATTGATCAGCGTCCGTCTTGGATGGATCCATTTGTTCTCTATCTTTCGACTGGAAAACTCCATTCAACGGTAAAGGATAAGAAAAGGTTTAAACGGAAAGCGGCTAACTACTATCTTGTTGCAGGAGTGCTTTATAGAAGAACTTTCCTTTCTCCACTAGCACGATGTGTTTCGGAAGAAGAGATTCCAGTAATTCTTCAAGAAGTTCATGCAGGAGAGTGCGAAAGTCATTCAGGGGCAAGAACATTGGAGAAAAGAATCCTAAGTCAAGGTTATTTCTGGCCCCAAATGAGGAAGGATGCAGAGAAATTCGCAAAGAAATGCGTCAAGTGCCAGAAATTTGCTCCTCTCCAGAATCAGCCGGCTCAGCAACTCAAATCGATATCAACCCCATGGCCATTTGCAGTTTGGGGGATGGATTTGATCGGGCCTTTTCCTATGGCAAGAGGTCAGCGCCGATATATTATAATCATGATTGACTACTTCAGCAAATGTATAGAGGCAAAGACATTGGCCAAAATTACTACCCAAGCTGTGAAGAATTTTATTTGGGGGGAGATAGTATGTCGGCACGGAATTCCAATGGCAATCATCACAGATAACGGTTCCCAGTTCAATAATTCAACCCTTATTAATTTCTGTAATCAAATTGGCATTGAATTACGTTTTGCTTCTGTACATCATCCTAGAAGCAATGGGCTAGTAGAGGCTGCTAACAAGCTTATCATAAATCTTTTGAAAAAGAAAGTGGAAAATCTCAAAGGTAACTGGGCGGAACAACTACCTTCAGTCTTATGGGCCTTGAGAACAACTCCAAGTTCCACCACTGGAGAGACTCCTTTCAAGCTATCACATGGTTCCGAAGCTCTTATTCCAGTAGAGTTTGAGGTAAAAAGCCCAAGGGTATTGTTAACACAACAAAATCGGATCGATTGGATGGAAGAGAATGATGAGGGGATAAAATGCAGCCTCGACTTAATTGAAGAATTAAGGGATACGGCAACTATCAGGCAAGAGGAAGTGAAAAGAAGAATGGCAAAACTATTCGATAAAAACGTGAGAATCAAGGAATTTGTTGTTGGGGACTTGGTTTTGAAAAAAGTGGATGCAGCGGCAAGAGCCGGTTCAGTTGGGAAGCTCAACCCTAACTGGGCAGGACCATTCGTGGTAAAAAAAATTGCTCAGAAATGGTGCCTATCATCTCCAAACCCATGAAGGAGAGGAGTTGCCTCACTCTTGGAGTGGAGATGATCTCAAACTCTTCTTTTCTTAAAAGTTCGTATTCAATTTTCTCATTCTAACTCTCACTTCTCTTCTTTTGAGCATTATGCAGACATGGCCAAAACATTCAAGATATACATAATGAATGGCAAGTTTAAAACATGAGTTGTTGGTAAAACCGAAAACTCGTCAAGTAAGACATCGACGGATCCTACTTCATTCCCTCTCGGCTTGTTAGCTTGAGTGTAATTCTGCCAGGACCACAGATGTCGGGGAGATTTCGAATCTGTGTAGCAGTGGCTCGCCAAGATCGAACGGTGAAAGTTTAGGATGCCGGGTCCTAGCTGATATCTGGCACACCTTAGCAAGGAGGTCTGGGTGGCTCGCTCAGCTCTGTCATGCATTAAAAAGGACAGTGTTACGATCTCAATGATCTTCGGGGAAAGCAATGTCGGTATAAGCCTCATCGGCATGACCACACCTGCCCTACCGATCATTCTGGATTGTAACTCTCGAATATTCATTAAAACATGATTGAGAAAAGCAAATTCAATAATCTAATAGGGAAAGCAATGTCGATATAGCCTCATCGGCATGACCACACCTGCCCTGCAAATCATTTTGAGTTTCCCCCTCTCTTCTTCTTCTTCCTTTTTTTACAAGGATCCATTTATCTCTTAATATTGAGATCGAGCGGTCAGAAGTTTTTGAGACCGCGTGTTTTTCTTCTTCCTTTTTCTACAAGGATCCATTTATCTCTTAATATTGAGATTTAGCGGTCAGAAGTTTTTGAGACCGCGTGTTTCTCTTCTTCTTCTTCCTTTTTCTACAAGGATCCATTTATCTCTTAATATTGAGATCGAGAGGTCAGAAGTTTTTGAGACCGCGTGTTTTTCTTCTTCCTTTTTCTACAAGGATCCATTTATCTCTTAATATTGAGATTGAGCGGTCAGAAGTTTTTGAGACCGCGTGTTTCTCTTCTTCTTCTTCCTTTTTCTACAAGGATCCATTTATCTCTTAATACTGGGATCGGGCTGTCAGAAGTTTTTGAGACCACATGTTTCCTCTCTTCAAGAGGTGTTCTATATTATTCATGACTAGTGGTTTGATCTTCTCCAGGATCTGGATAAAAGTGATCGCCAATATTGATCTGTTGAAGGAAGCTGAAATCGGTCTTTATTTATTGAGATCGCCAGATAGTCCTCATCTAAGACCTGGGGTATTCACCCAGGCATCTTCTATCTAAATCGGTTTGAGATTGTCAGGGGATCATTAAGCCTAGATTATCTTCAGTTCGCAGCGGTCTGAATATATTGAGGTCGCTGGATTTCCATGAACTCTATCTGTAAAAAGGTCTATATATGTTAAAACTGTCTTCAGTATCTTTTCGAATGGCGATTTTCTAAACCTGAGATCGCAGAACTGTTCAAAATATATATCATGGTAGCCTGGGCAGTAAGGATTCAGATATCTTCCCAATGACGGTTTGGTAATATTGAGACCGCATGAACATCTTGATTTAACCTTTTTTGTTTTTTACTAGAGATCGCTACCTGGAACTTTTTCAAAAGAAAAATGTTTGATAAACCTAAGGCATTGAGATCGAATGCCAATTCTAGCTCAGAAGAACAAATAAAATATAATATACATGAAAGGAGACCGCAAGAGACCGAATGAAGAACTTACTTTCAGCAGGAGTAACCTCAGCGATCTCAGGCCAGATCGCCAGGTAGTGAACAAGGTCGAGCCTCTTGCCTGCCAAGAAGGCTAAAAGTTTTATCTCCTCAGCCGCGAGCACCTTTATCTTCTTAAAAGTGTTGTCAGGTCGCGGAGATGGAGAGCTCTTGAGACCGCCGAGATCGCCCTCGAAGACGAGAAATCTTTCTGTCCAGAAAGGGATCTTATTGGGAAGGTTCATGATCTTTATTCCATCCGCAGAGAAGTACATCAGCCCCTTGAATTCATCTCTCTTCTGGCTTTCTTTTAGAACTTTCGCAGTAAAGGTTCCACGGAACAGATTCATCGTAAATTTTATCCTCTCCGATCTCAAATAGTTGATAAAAACATTGATCGGACCGATGGAGTTCGGAGGCAACTGAGCGAGCACAAAACCATAATACTCCAGAATTTCTAACCATTCCCAAGGGAGGGGAACCCTTAATCCGTTATCGAAGTGATCGATAGGGATTATGAACTTCTTGTCCTCTCCGAAGTTCAACCTTTCTTGTTCAGTTGGCGGTCTCACAACGATCTGGGTTTGAATCATATACTTCTTTATGAACTCGACGAATTCATCTTTTGACAAGCGCCCTTGCTTATGATCGGCGCTCAGGAAGGTGATCGCAGAAGAGGCACGAGCGGACACCATTTTGAGCGATCGCTGAGATCGGTGTTTAGAGCGCATTCAAGAAAGCATAAAATGAAGGTTATAAAGGCAGCTATTTATAGAAATAGAAGGATCATTTCGTAATCATTGCTTTTTGCAGACCGCCCAACAAAAAATCTGCAGACCGCTCGACCTGTGCAAGATTAAAAGATAACAAGCTGTACTGGCGGTCTCAATAAATAAAACATACATAAAGCAACAACATCACAGACAATCCTAACACAGAGGAGATCGCAGATTATAATAATCAAGACCGCATAAAGCATAAATACTAAAAGAAATCACAGAAAATAGATGAAACATTAATAGTACAAATATTACAACAAACTGTTCTTGATAAGAGACCGCTCGGTCTCAAATTAATGTTCATTTCCTAGGTCTATCCCTTCCCACATAGGCTGCTATATCCTGCATGTCGTTGACGGCGGCCAGGACAGATACAAAATTTTGGTTAGCTGACATTGCAGCTCGATGAATTTTAGACATCTCCCTGTCTACTTGCTCCATGGGGACTAGCACGATCTCCGGTCGCGGTCTCTCCGCCTGGTGATCGCTGGAGGTTCCCGGTCTCATTAGCACTTTCGCATGACCGCCTCTCAGCCTCTCATTCTCGGCGGACAACGCAACATCTTTCCACTTGTAATAATCAACATCCTTCTCCGCCTTCTTGAGAGCTCGTACGAGCTCTTCAACTTTCAGGTCACGTTCCTCCCGGCTTCTCTTCTCGTAAGAGCGCAGCTTCTCTTCAAGACCGCGAATCTGGTCATTTTGAGCCCTCTCCCTCATCAGCAAGGAGCGAACATCCTCGAACATGGGGTTGAGGATATTGGCGAGCTGAGGGGGAATCACCACCTGCTGAGGGAGTTCTCCCTCTTCGATCTCAGCGTTATCATTATCTGCGGTCACAAGAGATAAGTTATTTTAATTATTAACAACAATCAAATATAATTTTTTGAGCAGAAAGAGTACTTGAAAAGAAATCGAGACCGTAGTCACTTAAGGCTTTTTCAGCATCTTTAGTGACCGCGGAATCTGCGGTCAGTGAAAGACGATCTGATCCCCTTAGACGCTCTAAATTCATTCTTTCCAATTCTCTTTTCTGCGATCTTTCGCCCTCTTTTCTTCTCCTTTTTAACTCTTCATTACTTAAAAGAATGTCGTCGGTCTCGATAAGAATGACCTCGCGTTTTCTGTCTGGAGAAATAGGTCGAACCATAGGCAAAGGAAGGAACTCAACTGATTTGGAAATCAATTTACCCTTACCAGCTCGCAAAGCCGAGACCGCCGTCGCGCGATCTGCTGCAGCCTTGTTTAGATGATCTTCTTGAGAAGAATCACCTGGGAGACCGCTGGAAAGTGCAGCTTTTTCCTTAGCGGTCTGCAACTTTCTCACGGTCTCCTCCTCAGATACTCTCTTCTCCGCGGTCTGAGAGACCGCCTGCCTCCTCTCCTCCTCGGCGAGCAGGGTTTTCTTCTCCTCAGCGATCTTGGCCGCTTCCTTCTTCTTCTCCTCCTCGGCGGTCTTAGCCGCTTCTTTCTTTCTCTCTTCCTCCTCCCTTTCTTCTCTCTATTTCTTCTCTTTCTCCTCCCGATCCTTCTTTTTATTCTCCTCATCCTCCTTCTTTTTCTTCTCTGCCTTCTCCTTCTTCTCCTTCAATTCTTTCTCTTTCTTCTCTTCTTCTTCTTTTTTCCTCTTCTCCTCTGCCTCTTTTTCATTTTTCTTCTTCAACACTTCCTCTTCCTTTTTCTTTCTCTCTTCTTCCTCCTTGGCCTTGATCGCTGCGTCAGCTCTCTCCTTCTCCCTGGCCGCGATCTCTTTTTCGACAGTAGCATTCTTTATGGCTGAAGCTTCAATGGGGTCCAACACCTGCAACATTGAAAAAGATGAAGTATTAAGAGAAACATCATCAAGATAAGCGATCAATTCAGAATCATCCTCTCTTGATAGAGTTGAGATCGCAGGAGGGAAAAAGAGATCGCCTCTAGCACTCGCCTTTGAAACCTCGGTGGAGCCCTCCAGATCGACGTTTTCAGGAATCGTGATCGCCTTCTGGGCGATCACATCTTTCTCCTCCTCCTTTCTTTTATTTTTCTTGTAGGTCAGACTGGATGGACTTGAATTCTTCCTTTTCCTACTCTTTACAACGATCTCCTGCTCGGCGATCTTCTGCCTTATGGACCTCGGCCTTCTTCTGATGCAGACCGGCCAGAATAGCATCATGAGAGGCATCCTCAGGAAGTTGGGAAGCCGTTTGATCCAGCACCTCCAGGGATTTCTGACAATTGAAGGAAATGGAAAAGTCAGACAAATTCCATACAGGGTCTGAAGAAGCATTAGATGGTTCAGAAAAAGCAGAGACCGGCACAACTGAACTCTCAGGAAGTTCAGGCCTTGTCTCTTGAGGAGATCGGGCGGTCCCCTTTGAAGCGCTTGTTTTCATTAATGTTTTTGGCGCTTTCTTTCCCTTCTTCAAGCTAACGTTTTCCTTCTTCCCAGGAGAGTTCGCCTTCGGTGGAAGAGCTTTTATGTAGTCGAGTATGGTCATCTTCAGTTGAGATCGCACCACCTACTTTTCAGGGACCGCTCAAGGGTTGGTATTTCTCAGTGATTTAGAATCTGAAGATCCCAGCCGGTATTTATAGGCCAAGCTGCATTTATGACGGTCGCGGTCTCAGTGGTCAAAGTTTACATTTTTGAAGTTTCAAGAGCAACATAAGAATGTGCGGGGATTATGTTTGCCCAGAAAGCCCGCGACCTCTTCTTACAGGTCAAATTTTTCGGCCTAAGTGGTCTCAAAATAGGGTGATCGATCAGACCGCCGGATTCTTTCCCAGCTAGATTTTCTAAGTCCCAAGCGGTCAGAGATGTCTCAGATCGCCAGACTAGGCGGTCTGTCCATTTTCCTTTTTCTGCTATTTGCACCCCTCATCTTTACCCCGTCTCTCCTGTATCCCAGGCAGCCCGTAGTTTTTAGTTCTGCCCTTTTGGGCAGCCCCCTCGTCTATAAATAGAGGGGTAGGGGTACCTGAAAAAGGACTTTTGCTCCGAGGCTCCAGGTTACAACCTGTGTAAGCGGTCTCATTTTTCAGTGATCGCCATCTTGTGATCCTTTTTCTCTTCTACAGCCTCTCCTGTCTTAGTAACCTGCACTTCACAGTCTTCTCCCCTCCCCCTTAGTGTATGAATTTTGGAGGTACCATTTTTGGTGCCAACACACAGGAAAACAGAAGTATAGAAACTCAGCTTGAGCAACTGGTTCTAGAAAACACAGATAATGGAAAAGAAATCCAGCTAGAAGAACCAAGTGAGGAGTCTGAACAAGAACATGAAGAAGAGCATGAAGTAGGTTCAGAAAGAGCATTCAAGACCTACTTCCACAAGAGAACATGGTTCAGGAAGAACAATTGGACAATGATCCCATTGAGAATGAAGAAGAAGAACAACTGACAAATCCAAGCAGAACATGGATCAATTTGAAAGATCATCCACAATCTCAAGTAATTGGAGATCCCAATACATGAGTAAGAACAATACATCAAGTCTCCAATGGGATGATGCTCCAATGATTCCTATCACAAGTTGAACCAAAGAAGTTTGAGGAAGCAAATTGTGATCCTCATTGGATTATGGCCATGCAAGAAGAACTAGGCCAATTTGAGAGAAATAAAGTGTGGGACTTAGTTGAAAGACCAAGAAACTACCCAGTGATTGGTACAAAGTGGGTATACAGAAACAAACTAGATTCCACTGGAGTAATTTTCAGGAACAAGGCAAGACTTGTAGCACAAGGATATAGACAAGAAGAAGGGATAAACTACAACCAAACTTTTGCTCCAGTAGCCAGATTGGAGGCAATCAGGCTCTTTCTTGCCTATGCAGCCTTCATGAAGATGAAAGTATACCAGATGGATGTCAAGAGTGCTTTTCTGAATGGAGACCTTCAAGAAGAAGTATATGTGGAGCAACCACCAGGTTTTGTCAATCCCTCCTCTCCTAACTTTGTTTATAGACTTAACAAAGCATTATATGGTCTTAAGTTAGCACCTAGAGCTTGGTATGAAACTCTCTCTAACTTCCTTTTAGAAAATTACTTTGAAAGAGGAAAAGTAGACAAGACACTCTTTACTAGAACCCATAAAAACCAACTCCTCATTATTCAAATATATGTAGATGACATCATCTTTAGCTTAACTCATCCTAAACTTTGTAAGAGATTTGCTAATCTAATGCAATCTAAATTTGAAATGAGTAGTATGGGAGAACTCTCATATTTCTTAGGATTACAAGTAAAACAAAGTAGTGAGGGAATTTACATCTCACAATCCAAATATACTAAAGAGCTAATCAAAAAATTTGGTATGGAATCAGCATCTACCATGAAAACACCCATGGCAACCAATGCCATTATAGAAAAAGATGATAAAGGAAAATCAGTAGATCAAAAGACATAGGGCAATCATAGGATCTCTTCTATATCTAACAGCTAGCAGACCTGACATTATGTTTGCCACCTGCATATGTGCTAGATTTCAGGTTGATCCAAAGGAATGCCATCTCACCTCTATAAAAAGGATCCTTAGATACCTAAAGGGAACCCCTGAACTAGGTCTAGGGTACTCAGCAGAAACCAACTTCGAATTAATAGGTTTCTCAGATGCAGATTATGCTGTATGTAGGGTTGATAGAAAAAGCACATCCGGCACTTGCCAATTCCTAGGTGACAGATTAATATCATGGTTTAGTAAGAAACAAACCTCAGTCTCAACCTCAACAGCTGAAGCTGAATACATTGTTGTTGGGAGCTGTTGTTCACAAATCCTATGGATGCAAAATCAGCTTCTTGATTACAAATTGGAGGTTAATAACTCTAAGATCTATTGTGATAGCTCTAGTGCTATAATTATAGCATCTAACCCAGTCCTTCATAGTAGAACCAAACATATAGAGATCTAACATCACTTCCTTAGAGACAATGTAGAAAAAGGTAAGATAACCTTAGAATATATACCTACAGATAGTCAAAGAGCAGACATTTTCACAAAACCCTTGGATGAAACCAAGCATAATTACTTCATAAACACCTTAGGAATGCTTGATGGAAGCCTGTAACCACCATTGTTGGGGAAATCTAAAGAAATCAGAAAATCTAAGATTTCTTGAAGATACGTCGAATACATATCGACGCACCGTAGAGAAGAACTCGACGCTAGCACTGATTTCTTTCAGGCAAAGATACGTCGATTCCTTATCGACATACCGTGAAATTTTTATCGACGCACTTCTATGACAACGTCGATAGAACACTAGACCGACAAATCCCCACAGAGCGTTGACTCCATATCGACGCATACGTCGACATCAATTAGACGTAACGTTGACTTCTGGTTAAAAATAGAATCAAATCCTTACTTCCTCTTTTGATGATTGGATTACCTCGATTTATGTTTTCTTTCTCGACGTTTCATCTTCTTTAAATATTGCCTCTTATTTCATAACATATACTCTCCTAAAACCCGCTAAAACTTCGTCTTCTACCTCTCTTTCTCTCTACATCAATGGCGCCAACCCCCGCTCAATCTGCTCTCATCAAAACAATAAATGATGCTCTGGAAAAACTTCTGAATGACTTCCAGACACGTCTGACCAATTTTTCAAATGAATGTGTCGACATGCTCAATACCTGCGAAGTCAAACTAGCCACCCTCTCTGCCTCTCTTCCTGAGCTTCATGCTCTTCTTCGAGAAGAACCTCTGTCGCCACAAAGGTTTACATCCTTCCTAAAAGATATAAACCAGGGGGAGAGTTGCTCCAGAAACCCCATCTGTCAGGTAATCTTGAAGCTCAGGGCAATTTTTTATTATTATTATCTCTCAACTATCTTTCCAACTCTTTTCTTCTTATAATAGGCTCCAATCCTCTCCAATCACTCTGACTACACATTCATCAAAAACTTGGAGAAACCTCATCTTATCATACTGAAGGAGACCATGCTGTAAATTCAACATTCATAGTAGAGACCCCATACATTCAGGGGGAGACTGCTGTGGTAGAGAACCTTGAAGTCCAGGGGGAGGAAGTAGAAGTCCAGGGGGAGGAAGAAGCAGCCACCTCTGATGACTGGAAAGGACAACTGTGGATTGATGCACCTCCATGTGAGGAAGAATTTCAGCATCACTCTCCTGGCTTCTCTGCCAGTTATATTAAACTGAATATACCTCTACTGGAGGATATTCCTTCAAAAGAGATTGAAGGGGACAAACATCCCCCAGCAGAAATTGCCCTTCCAGAGGACACTCTACCTTCCATTACAGATCACACTCCTCTTCTTGAAAAAATTCCCTCTCCACCTAAAGAGAAGATTCCCTCTCCTCCTCTACCTCTACCTCCACCTCAACTTACTTCTCTACCTTCATCTCCACCTCTACCTCTACCTCCACTTCAACCTTCTTCTCTACCTCCACTACTACCTCTACCTTCATAAGTAGCAAAACTCACTAAACAGATCCAACCTAAGCAAAGTCCAGGAGGACAGATAAAAAGAAAAAGAGAAGCCATTCCCTACTGGCAAAACTTCTCTAAAGAAGAAAGGAAGGAGTATGTAAAAGAAAAGAAATATAGAAAAGCCTGCAATGAGATAAAAAGGTTTGAAAAGATGCCTATTACTTCTCCTAAAAGCCCTGTAAAGGAATACTATGACCCTAACATGGAAAAGAGACATGAAGAGATAAGAGAAAGAGAGTTGTATGAATATGAAGCAACTATGAAAGATGCAGAAGATAAAAGGAATATCTGGATGGAGAAGATCAAGAAAGGGATGACTAAAGAACAAATTCTTGCTGAATCTTCTATCAAAATTCCAAAGAAGTTGTTTGATTTTGAAGCCTATCAAAAGAAAAATCCTCAGGCAGGGATCATACTAGAGAAAGGCCAAAAGCACAAGATCGGTGTAGGGTGTATAGAAGAAACCTACACTCCCTATAAGAAGCCTACAAGACCTACAAAGCTAGACAAATGACTTGACTCACCCTGGAAAGGGAAAGGAAAGATGTATGAAATTCCTAAGAAACAGGAATCAGAAAAGAAAACAAAGTATAGGCCCAAAATTGATAACAAGGGACCACCTGAGCTCAAGCGTACTCAAAAGAAAACTCAAAACATTACAATTGAAATGATTGATGAAAAGGCAGCAATCATCATCAGCAAAGGCTACTGCATAAATGGCACTCTCCCTGATGGTGATAAAGTCTTAGAGAAACTGCATACAATCATCAGGAATGTCCAGGAACATCCTGATAGAGCCAGGGGCTATATCTTTGATGCTATTGAAAATTTATCTAGGAGACTTTATTCTGCTTTTGTCAATTCATGTACAACAAGAAGTTTCTAGTTTAAATTCTTGTAAAAGACAATTACTTGTCATATGCTTTCTTATTCTAATTTCTCTTCTGATTGTTTGACATATTTCTCTTCTATATAAATGCTCTGCTGTGTTATTTAAAAAGCTGATACAATTTCTCTCTAAATAGGGTTAAGACAAATCGGGGGAGATTGTTGGGGAAATGATTTTTCTTAACCCCTAGAAATGAGTTAAAGATAAGTTCTAAGAATGAAAAACAAGGTTAATTAAATATGCGTCGAATAGTATTCGACGCAGCAACGAAATGTAGTCGACGTTTCTTTCTGAATGAGTCAAAGTAACTCTAAGAAGAATTGGACGTAATTGTTGTCGACGCTACTCTGATTTCTAGTCGACGCTTCTGGAGAAGTCGACGCACCTCAATCGACGCACCTTCCTTTTTCTCCTCTCGACGTCCAGCTAGGATGAATTCGACGCTTACGTCGAATAGTAATCGACGCACGTCTATTTCTATAACAGAATTCAAAATCGCCAGATCTCTTTCCTTCTTTTATAGATCTGATTTATATGGAATCAATTTATGTTTTATAGCCGTTCTGAATCATTCTTTTCCTCTAATAGATTCTTGGCTAAATTGATTAAATCCATTATAGACATTATTTGAAATCAAAATGAATTCTTTCCTTCTATAGATATAATTGTTATGGAAATATTTCTCTATTTCTAATACTCTGTCTGCTAATTGATTACTCTCCTATAGTGTTATTTTAATACACAGAGCTATAAATAAGGAGAAGGTCGACAGAGATTCACAAGAAGTGATCCACCATTTTACATTTGATAAAGAGGAAGAGCTCCCAAGTGAAAAGAGAGAGAATTAAGAATCTGTGCTGCAACAACCATCAAGCTTCCATCTTCTCCTGCTTCTGAAGCCACATTGCTGCAAAATTCTGAAAAGCTTACAATCTCCTTCTCACTATAGAAGAGAGATTTAATTCACTACTTCTTGTGCTTCCAATCTTCTTGCTAGGAAGAAGATTCTTTCTTGTCTTTATAATCTTTACTCTTTTTTTTCTTCTCATTCCTATTTCACTTAAAAATTGTAAAAGAGTTTTTAGAATCTCTCTTCAAAAAATTCAGTTGTACTGGTTCTAAGAGTCTCCTTTTCAAAAGACTCAGTTGGTTCTAAGAGTCTCCTTATCAAAAGACTTAGGGTGGTTCTAAGATTCTCCTTATCAAAAGACTCAGTGCAAGTTAGTGAATTCCTACCAAGGGGGTAGAAGAGTGGAGTACCCAAAGTTTGGGGAACCACTATATTTTCTTGTGTTGTGCTGTGATTTTTATTCTTGCATTTACTTTCTTTATTTGTTCAATTCTTGTTGGTGTGTGGGAAGCTCTAATCTGTGATCACTACACATATATATATAATTATTAACTTTGCACTAAAATATTTTTTAAATCTCTATTCACCCCCCCCCCTCTAGAGAATTCTAGTGAGGTTAACTGTGCACTTTCAATGTTCTTATGCAGGTGCAAGTGAGCCAAGCGGGAAATATCGGGCGGTGGCCCTTTTACTGAGTTGGCCCTCGAAGGCCAGCCTCTTTTCTGCTTTTCATGTAATGCCGGCCTGCGCGCCGAAGTATGTTTTGAGTTTGGTACATTTGGTAAATGTAAGTCCTTAAGGCCGTAACTCTACGATTTCATTCCTGGGATAGTGGACAGTTCTAAAGAAATGTTAAATCCTTATGCTTCCGCTCATGTTTATTATACTCTGGTGTAGTTCTTTCTGTATATCTCCTTTTAACGCCTAGCTAGTGTGGTTAGTATGGCGTGGGGTCCCGGCCGGACCTACTATTATGTTATTCGTACTGGCAGGGTGTTACACCACCCAGGTTGGAGGAACCACCCAAATTTATCTTGGGGAAATCAAGGTAACACGGATAATGCGCCCCTTGCTCCTCCAAATTCTTCTCTTCCACCGCAAGCCCCTAAACCGCTTTCTCTCGAGGAGGTGGTTAATAAATATATTTCTAAAAATGATGCGGATGTCCGCAATTTACAAGGATTGTTGCGGAATTTGGAGAATCAAGTGGGGCAACTTTTAAAAATGGTCACCGATCAGCCTAAGCGAATGTCGTCGACCACTTCAAATGCCTTGGCGGTGACATTTGCCGGTGATTCGGACATCAATCTTGAAGAGGAAATTTCACGTACCACACCATCTCTCCCTCTTCAAGAATTTCAGCCTCGTATTCCTTACCCCGCTCGTTTGATCGATCAAGCTAATAATAATGTTAATTCTAATTTCAATATTCCATGCACTATAGGCACTAATTATTTTCCAAACGCTTTTGCCGATCTTGGCGCTAGCATTAATATTATTCCCTATAGTCTATCCCAAAAATTAAACTTAGGAGAACTTACCCCCGCCGACATCAAACTACAATTAGTCGATCGCTCCATAAAGACCCCTTTGGGGTAATTCAGGATGTGCCAGTTGAGGTTGGTGAATCTACCTTACCGATAGATTTCGTTATCCTTGATATGGAAGAAGACGACGGGATACCTCTTATCCTTGGTCGTCCCTTCTTAGCCACTACACGGGTGATTTTTGATGTTTGTGATGGGACTCTTCTCCTCCGTATGGGTTATGAGAATATTTTAATTCATGCAATAAATTCACCCACCTTGCATCTCTCAAAGCCGTTATCATCATTTGATGATAAATTTAGAACAAGGTAAAAACCGGCACGCCACCATGGTCGAGCTCAACGACCGTAAACAAAGCGCTCTTGGGAGGCAACCCATGTTTTTTTTGTTTCGTTTTTGTTTCGTTCTATAAATTATATTTCTAAAAAACAAAGATCGAAAAAAAAGAATTTTATTTTTATCTATAAATAAAATAAAATAAAAACATTTAAAAACAAAAAAAATATATATAAAAAAAAACCAAAAAATATTTTTTTTATTATTATTACTAAAGGTTTTGCATGTTTGGAGGAGATTTGCGAGATAACGGTCACTCGCACTTACGCATGAAACTCCGCTCTCCAAGTTGGTACTTTTTTATTAGTATTTTTCTTTTTATTTTACTACCTTGTTATTGTTTTTATTTTTGCTTTCTTTTCAAAAAAAAAGATAAAAAAATTATAAAACAACAAACCAAAAAAAAATGATTTTTTTTTTCTCTTACACAGCCTAGGTCACGGTCGTAACTTAGGCGTGACATGCACAGTCTTTTTTTTTTAGTTCGCTGTATCCGATCACGGGTGCCCTTCCGCGGTTCGTCAAAGTCACGGGTGTGATCCACCACGGTCACGGGCGTGACTATCACGGCACCAAAATTTCGCCCGATCGCTCGCGCCTAGGTTCATATTGGGTTGTCACGCCCGTGACACCCGATGTCACGCCCGCGACATTGGAAAGTCACGGCCGTGACATAGCCCGATGGCGTTTTCCCTCCACCAAACCCGGTCAAAAATGCAATTTGACTGTCACGCCCGTCACAGTCAAGTCACGCCGATGGTCACGGGCGTGACCCTGGGCGGTGACATCTCGGGAACTGATTTTTGAACAACGCGCATTGGATCCTTTGTCCACTTGACTTCGCCAGTTACACGCCCTCGGTCACAGGCGTGACTGAGGGCGTGACATGCCAAAATTCCACTTTTTGACCGGTCAAGCCTCGGATTCCTCCCTCACGCCAGCTTTTACGTGTCGCCCCTTACACGCCCTCGGTCACGGGCGTGGCCCCAATTTTTTTTCCTATTTAAAGCCCCCTTCCCCCTCTCTTTTCTCCACACTTCCCCTCTTTTCTTTCCTCTTTTCTCTCTTCTCTATAGCCGAATTCTTTCTTCCTTACCTTCCAAATGGCCCACCGTCGCAACCACGCTGTTGGCGAGTCCTCCTCTTCACTCCCCGATGACTCTTTTGATGCGGAGGCTATGCTCAATTTTCCCCATCCCACTCATCAAGAACGGAGTAACCGTCTCCGTGGGAAAGAATTTGGAGTCTTCCGCGTCATCGATTGGAACATTCTCACCACCCTCGGGCAAGCAGCCGTGGTGCGGGATTTCCTCATTACTTCGGGGTGGGAACCTTTCTTCTCTATTCGGAGCCGGCGTACTACGAGCTGACAGTGGAGTTTTTCTCTTCGTTTGATTTCCACTGGGCCGGGGCCGACAACGTGCTTGAATTTCGAATGGGCGGACTTTCGCAAACCCTTCCTTTGCGTCAGTTCAACATTTTCATGGGCTTCTGCGACGGGACTTTCACCCTTACAGAGGACTACACCGCTCTCCCCCTCGATTTCCCTCGCGATTATAACCTGCATGGATTTTGGGCGGAAATCAGTAACGACCCCAATCCATATTCGCCAAAAAAGTCTAAGGGCAGTCATCTCCGCTGCCCCGCCTTACGCTATCTCCACTACCTCCTCACTTTCACACTTTCTGCTCGCGACGATAGCCATGGAGTGGTGACCCGCGTGGACCTACTATATTTATATAGTCTGCACGGACGGGTCCCCCTCAATCTTGGATCCGCGCTTGCAATGTTTTTTTGGTATCAGGCCGAAAATCAGAGGTTTAGTGCGCTATACAGAGGTTCGTTTGTTACTTATTTAGCCAAGCGTTTGGGCCTCTTGGATGCACTTCCTCCCATGGCTCCACTCCAAACGCCCACGCCTATCACGTTCCAAAACCTCCGGTCCCTTGGTTTGATGCGTCGGCGTGGCCGAGAGTACGTGGTCGTTCCTAGCAAAGTTGCTGGCGACTCGATTGATCTTGATTTCGAAGCCGATTCCGGTGGCATCCCTCCAGCTCCGCAGTTTCCATAGCCGCCGCAACAGCATTTTCCCCCTGCGCCGAACTCCTTCACTTATTTCGATCAGCAGTTTGGACGGATCCACACTCATCTGGATCAGATTCAGACCAAGCAGTTGTCCATACGCTTATTTTGACACACGTTTTGATACCCTCGAGCAGCGCCATGCTTCCTCTATAGAGCATCTGCAGCGGGAATTTGCTGATCTGCGTGCTTATTATCAGCAGGAGGACGTCGACGATGACTCTTAGAGATTTTTATTTTTGGTCGTCTGTATCTTTTATTTTCTGTACCGCACCTTTGTAATTGTTTTATTTCTCTTTTAATGCAAAAATATAAAAAGTATAAAAAAATGTTTTGCTTTTACTCTATGTTTTCTTCAGGATGGCTGGGTATTTGAGTTGTTCTTCATCAGGGAAGTTTTCTCTCCTGTACTCGTACTTCTATTTCTAAAACATTGGGGATAATGTTTATTTTAAGTATGGGGGTGACCCTACCCTTTTTTTATTTTTGCAAATCAATCACGAATAAATTTTTAAATTGATCAACAAAAAAAATCAAAAAGATAGAAAATAAAAAAAATCTAATTTCTTGCGAAAGGGCCGTGTTGGTCTTTCATCCCACAAAACTGCCTAGTACCTTGCGAGTCCGTCATTCGGTAACCCTTGGGAAGTCCAAGAACAAAAAAAATATATTTTATTTCTATTTATTTTATTTTCCAAGCAAAATATACAAAAAAAATTAAAAAAACAAATCTTTGAAAAATCAAAAACAATGTTTTTATAAATTTTGTAATATTAGATGCTTCCTTACTTTTTATTTGAGTTCAACCATTTTTAACTATGAGCTTTTTTATATGCCTTTTAAAAACAAAAAGTTTTCTTTTTATGTATTTTTTTAATTGTATGTCTCTCATCATAATTTGTTAGATTTAATTTTTAGATAAATTTGAACTAATGAATTTTTCATCATTTTGGTGTATTTAGAATATTCCTTAGTTTTGCTTTCTCTCCTTAAAATATCATGAATTAATTTTGTAGCAATTGTGCTTAAGATCCTTAGATTTTACTTATATTAACTTTAACTCATAGATTCTTAAGATTTCTTAATTTATTAACTATGCTCTCAAAATAGTTATCTTGAAAATTTTATAGCCTTTAAACCCTAGCCTCTACTTTTACTCTACCCTTTTGATTGGCAAATTAAAAAAAACATGTATAAAAGATCATATGTCATGGAATGAGAGGATAAAATTCATCATTCCTAAACATATGCACCCAAATTTGTAAAAGATTATATGTCATGAAGCTGAGAGGATAAAATTCATCACTCCTAAACATATACATTTGGGATATTAAAAAAAGAAGAGTATCAAAAAAATGGAAATGAGAGGATAAAATTCATCATTTCCCAATTAAAATCTCTTCTATGCCAATTTTACCCAAACTTAACCAATATCATTACATATTCAAGATATTTATGAGAGAGCTTAATTAATATTTAAGGTTTTCTATAAAGTTTCGAGTGAGGTCAAAAGTTTATATAATTCTAATCTTAGATTATTTTGCTCAATTCAATACAATATTATTTATGAAAATTTGACTAGAGAATTTTGAAACTAATTTTTATTCTACGCATGCCAATTTATGAATCATGACTTATTTCTTATGAACCTAATTTTTATTTCAAAACTTATTGTGCATGAGTCATGTATAATTTTAAAATGCATAATTAGGAGTAAATTTTTTTTCTTTTTGAAATATCATATAAAAATTTCTCATACTTATAATGGTTTTGCTCTCGAATAGCAAAAGCTTAAGTGTGGGGGTATTTGATAATGCATTATTTATAGTTATTTTTATATAATATTTTATTAATAATTAATTTTATTTTATTTAGTTTTAGTTAATTTATCACTAATTTACCTTCTTTTGGTATTTTTAGGTAATTTGGGCTGTCAATAGCAATTTCAAGCTCATAAGTGTAATCAAGAGAATATTTGGAGTAGTTCAGCCGAAATTACGGTCGTGAACCAGCCCCCCCCCCCCCCCCCCCCCCCCGTATTCCAGTTGAAGAAGTCAGCCACCACGTCAGATTAAAATTATGCGCCCTCTGTCACGGGCGTGATAGAGGGCGTGACCTCAATGTCACGGGAGTGACTCTGCCGGAATGAATTCAATTCAGCTAGAAATCAATTCCCATCGTTTCTAGCTTACATGCCCTCGGTCACAGGCGTGACCGAGGCCGTGACTCTTCTGCAACCGCCAGATGAACTCCAGATCGCGGTGTTTCTCGTCGTTTCCAGACCCAGTTAATACACGCCCTCGATCACGGGCGTGACCGAGGCCATGACCCGCCATGCAATTGATTTCTGGCGGTTTCTCTTCCCCAACGTTCCCGGGCTTTCATGACAGCAATTGCGCAGCTTACACGCCCTTGGTCACGGGTGTGACCAAGGGCGTGACTCCCCGATTTTTTACCAATAAAAGGCAGCAATCTCCAAAGCTTTGGGAGTTCAATTTTGGAGTTCATTTCCAACTTTAGTTTACTATTTTTGTTGTTCTAGCTAGTCTTTTCTACAAGTTGTAAGTTTTTATATTATTGCAATTTTAATTCAAGTATTGTAGTTTTTTTTATCATGTCTTTTTCATCTTCTACTTGTGTTCCCAACATTATGATGAGTAGCTAATTTTCCTCTAGCACTTGGTCATGATGAATTTTGGAATGAAATAAAATATGTTTTGATTTTGTTTCTAATCGACAAACTCTCGTCTTGTTTATCTTCAATTTATCTTTGAATTTAATTACGTCGAATTCATATGTCGCGAATATGTTTTTCAATCTAAGATCGGTATTCTAGTTGATCGAGAGATCTGTGCGTACGAGGAGATCACTCAAAGATAAAAGGAGTTGCATGCACTCCTCGAGAGAGGATGACATAAATCTTTCAGATTGGAGTAAAATCCAATAGTGGGGTTCACCGCTTAAAGCAAGCTTAGGGGTTTCGACTGGCCGAGGGGTCTTAATCGATCAACCTAAGGTTAGTTGGTAGTATTCCTCAAGAGAGGTTCTATCATATTTTGGGAACCTCCACGGTCGAAGTTAATACAATAAGAGTTTGCGGATTTATCTTTTATAAAATTTTATTTTATTCCAAAAGGCTTCTAGATCAAGTGCTAACCTTTTAATCATAATCTTTCTTCATAGTTAATTTTCTCCAAATCGTTTTTCTTCCGATTTAAACCCAGCTTTTGATCGATAAAATAATAGCTCTTCTTTGTGAGTAGAAGTACTCAACAAGCCCGGAAAAATACGACACTTGATTTTCTAAATCCTATACTATAAAGAGATAGGTGCACTTGTCGTATCGAATTATACGTGGATAACACATCAATTTTGCGAAGCATAGAAAATATATTCATCAATAAACAAAATGCAAGTATGATCAAATAGAATTGGATTTGTAATTGTCAAACCAAGAGATGCGGAAAGCATGTCCAACAGGAAAAAATTTCATTGGGATGCTCTCCGAGGATCTAAAAATGTCTCGCGATTCAGAGCTTCAGAGCTTCATTAATGGCGGAAAGTGTCTTCTTCTTCTTCTTCCTTTGCACTCAGATTTCTCAAGGTTGGAGAGAGAGTGTAAAGGCAATAATTGACCTAAAGTTATCTCCCACACATCCTTTAAGGTATTTTGAAAAGATCCTAGCCGTCGAATTCACTTTTCAAAAGGATCAGAAGCATTTCGGATTTCAGATTTGACGTCGACACCCGTCAAAATTGAAGCAGGTAAAATAGGCGCTCTATCTACATTCGTCGAGTACTTTTGACAATTTTTCGAGACCGTTATATTCATTGAGACCACTAGAGACCTTTTGACGCTTTGTCGAGATTAAGGCCATAAATTGCGTTTGTCGAGATTCGTTGAGAACATTTGACTATTCGTTGAGATCATTCGACGATTCATCGAGAGCATTCAGTAACACTCGCCGAATAAGTACTGTTCGTCTAGACAACTCATGACCTCTTGACGAATCCTAGCAGTACTTCCTTTCAGCCCTTATTTTTGGAAAAGTGGGGTGTTACAGTATAAGAACCTTGTCAAGATGATATCGTCTTTGAAAGCATTTTACTAAGACAATATTTGGATATTCTTCTTCTTCTTAGAAAAGACTATAAGAGCAAATCTATGAGTTTACAAGACGATGTCATCTTGGAGCTTTGAGTCTTCAAGGTGGTATCAAGACCTTCACTCGACGATATTGAAGCCTACCCAGATGATAATTTCGTTAGTCAAATTCTGATCTTCTCAACTCAAATCCTTTGCTTCGGCTCACTTGATAGACTTATACACTTGATGATTAACAATTAGTGACAAGTATAATATAGTCTAGATCATAGGTCAGCATGGTGTTTTGCACAATGAGGGATTACATTGACAAAAGTATATCTGATGACTCTAAGTCTAGCCCAATGTTAGACTTGCACTATCAAGTACCTAAAATCATCTTGACAAGAAAGCAAATGCATCAAATACAGATGTGTTCTTCTATATTGTGAGGGCTTCTTTAAATTAGGAACTTTGTGGGCACTGTTTCCAATAATCTCCCCCTATTTGAAGAAGCCAGAACCTCAAATATAGATTAATTCATATTGACATTAAAAATGATATTACATAGTTATGAGAACATCCTTCAAATTTTATATATAAATAGATTGACAATGTTACTGATTAGGTTTAGGCTACATCATTCCCTCTCCCTAATGATCACACCCCCTGTCCCTCTTGATCCTTTTGCAGCTTTAGCTTCAACTTCTTCCTTTTTCTGTATGTCTCTCAAAATAGATGATTGTTTAGGAATGTATCTTTGAGGAGTTGGAGGAGGCTTCTTGTTCTTGAAGTGAATCTTTCTCTGTTTTTTTAATCTTCATATTTCTTCCATTCCACTGAATAATAGAATCTGCCCCTATCCAGACCTCCTTTATTATAAACTTCCCATGTGGACAGAATGACGTTTCTTGATTAAGGGCTCCATTGTTCAAAATTGGGGTCTTTCTCCCTTTCTTCTATATACTTCCTTTTTCTGTCTAGAGCTTCATATTCATTAATATCAATCCCATTTCCTTTGTCATAGTGGATGATGGGTTCTTTCTCCATTGCCTTCAGATTCTTGTTGTCTTGGGCTGAGTTGATAATGATGCACTATAGGGAAATGATGTTCGAGATCCTGCTCTTCAGATGCAACATAGGGAGGATGACACAAGGTTGTGTGAATTTCATTCTTTAGCCATGCTGCTTATTGTGCCTCTATATTCTCCCCCTTTCTGGCTTCTTCAAATATGTCTTGTTGAATTTTAGCTTCAGAAGCTTCTATTCTGTTGGAACATGCTTTCCATATCTCTTGGTTTGAGAATAACAAATCCCATTATATTTGATCATACGTGCCATGTGTTTATAGTGTGCAGGAAAATGATGTTCCAGATCCATGTGTTTATAGCTTCAGAAAGTGTGTAGGGAAATGATGTTCCAGATCCTGCTCTTCAGATGCAACATAGGGAGGATGACACAAGGTTGTGTGAATTTCATTCTTTAGCCATGCTGCTTATTGTGCCTCTATATTCTCCCCCTTTCTGGCTTCTTCAAATATGTCTTGTTGAATTTTAGCTTCAGAAGCTTCTATTCTGTTGGAACATGCTTTCCATATCTCTTGGTTTGAGAATAACAAATCCCATTATATTTGATCATACGTGCCATGTGTTTATAGTGTGCAGGAACTTCATCTCTCAAGCCCCCATGAGTACGAAAAGAGAGATGATGATTCTTTATCACCATGATGCTCGGCTGTTAGCGCGGCGCGATAACACTACCGCTGGTAGTGGCTGCAGCTTAAATGATGAATTTTGGTTTATTGCTATGAATGAAGAACTAAATAAATTTGAACGAAATAGGGTTTGGAAGTTAGTAGAAAGACCATCTAATCACCTAATTATTTGTGTAAATACATATTTAAAAATAAATTAGATGGAGATTCAAGAATCACTGGGAACAAAGCTAGACTAATAGCATAAGGAAACTCTCAAATTGAGGGGGTAGATTTTGATAAAGCATTTGCACCCGTTGCTCGCCTTGAATCTATTAGAATTTTTCTTGCTTTTGCTAGTTATAAGAAGTTTAAACTATTTCAAATGGATGTCAAAAGTGTTTTCTTAAATGGGATAATTAAAGATGTCTATGCTGAACAACTCCCTGCTTTTATAGATGAAAAATTTCCTAATCATGTCTATAGATTATAAAAAGTTCTTTATGGTTTAAAGCAAGCTCCTCGTGCATGGTATGAATGTTTAACATCTTTTTTATTAAAGCACGGTTACAAAATGGGTAGTGCTGATATTAAACTCTTTATTAAGCATATTAATAATGATTTGATTATTTTACAAATTTACGTTGATGATATTATCTTTGGAGCCACAAATGAAGAGTTCTGTAAGGAAGTAGTACAAGTGATGCAAAATGAATTTGAGATGAGCTTAGTTGGAGAACTCACATATTTTTTAGGTTTTCAAATCACACAAAGAAATGATGGAATCTTTATTTGTCAAACTAAATATGTACATGATATGCTAAAACATTTTGGATTTGAAAACTTAAAACTTGCTAGTACACCAATAAGCGCATCACTAAAATTAGGAAAGGATGAAGCCAGAATTTCAATTGATCAAACTTTGTATATAGGAATGATTGGATCATTATTTTATTTGCATGCTTCTAGACCCGACATTGCTATTTTCATTTGTTTATGTGCTAGATTTCAAGCTAATCCAAAAGAATCTAATTTAAAAGTGGTAAAACAAATTTTTAATATTTATTCGGAACATCTACATTAGGTCTATGGTACCCAAACAATGATTCTTTTCTTTTATATGGATAATCTGATTCTGATTATGTGAGGTGTTCATTAGATAGAAAAAAGCACTAGTGGCTCATCTCATTTTGTAGGCCCTTCACTAGTTGCATGGTCAAGTAGAAAACAAAACTCAATTGCCATCTTGACGCATAATCCCGTCGCACCGCTATAGGCGGGAGTGAGACTGCGGTCCGAACTGTAGTGTATCAGTCATTTTTAAGTAATAATAAAATGAGAATAGATCCCCGAGTATCGAATCTCATGTGGAACATAGCAGGGTGGATTTATCGCTTGAGGAGAGACTTGAGATTGAAGTCTCTTAAGTCGGGGTTTAACGAGGGTTTTTGGTTTCGGATAAAGGTTAAAGAGGTAAAAAAGGAAACTTAGAACTATGCGGGTCACCTACACCGCTTTGCACCTCCGCGGGTCGCAAACCTCCGCTTCGCACGACCACGGGTTTCAAACCTCCGCTTCACATGCTGCACCTAGCAAATGCTCAGGTCAACCTCTCTCTCTCTCTCAACATTCAACACAAACTCTCAAACGAAAGTAAAGCATACAAGAGGTTAGGCCTCCTAATGTAACACCTCCCCTATAATGACCATATAGTATGAGTCAGGCCGGGACCCCACAACATATAATCTCCACAGCATTAGTATTAAGAGATGATATAGTATCTACCAAACTCAAAACTCAAAATAAAAACAGCGTAAACATTTACCAAACCAAGAAATTGTCCACATCTACATAAGAGTATCCTGACTTTAAGGCCTTACAAAACTATTATTCAAATCATCATCCGTAAACTACAAAACATCCAAAAGATAAGAGAAATCCTATGCTACCTTGACATGCAAACCGAAAACAAAATAATGAAACATAACCATGCAGAAGACAAGGAATAGATAACACTTCATGAAGCTTAGGCCTTTTTGTCCAGCGAGCTGGGTCCCGCTTGCGATCCTTGCCCTGCATCCATTACACAAAGAGCGGTACAATGAGGGTCAGCTTTGGCTGGCCAACAATAATATATCAACACCTCTCCTCCCGGCCGTCCTAGCGGACCCCGGGGAACTACATCACCCTGCAAGTTAGAGTATTATATGCAAATGTAATCAAACAAAAGTAACACAGCGACAATAAGTATGAGTGTCACAAGCATCATCCACGTTTCTATGTTGAGAAAATAAAGTAGGGGGGTCTATCAATGCAGCATGTATGCAAACCTGGGTTTCACCCTAGGCACCCTATGGCGTATGATTCTAACACATCATAAAACATCATCAGCAATCACAGGGGTACTCATCAATTACACCAAAGGCATTCAAGCCGAAGGCCAAGAAATCTTGTTGAGACCCCACCCGCACAAGACCCACAATGCCATCGGACTTGTCCATCAACTCACACGTCCATTCCAGAAGCACCAAACCAAGCACAACCGATGTTAAGAACTCTTGCCTAGACCCCACCTGCACATGGCCCACAATTCCATCGGGCTTGCCCATCATCACAAACATTCTCTTTAGTTTTCACAGAAGGGGACTTGTCTTGCCGGGACACTCTGCACACATGAATCCCAACATTCATGGGCTAGCCAGCCGACCACATAGACAATTCCACACCTTCGTACAAACATGCATCACCAGCCATCAATCACGCACGGATTTTCCCGCTCCAATCCAAGATTCATTCTCACATGAAAAGATACATGGGCATCACAACAATGTTTTCGCCACCAATGGATTTCTAGCAAAATCCCTAAAATGCATGTTAAGCAACACCACCAAATCGGACTATCGATCGCGATTTTGTCTTCAACCACATTGCCTAATCCACTAACGGAGAGGATCTCTAATGCAAAATCATGTCGGGGATGGACTCAATCAACCCGATGGTTCCTCTTGAACCAAGGCAACCCAAACCCCTCTCATTTGAGAGACCCGGTGCCAAAAATGTAAAAGAAAGCAAGGCAAAACCAAAAGATGTCATACACGCATCCTAAAATCGAGAAGAGAGATGTCGTTACCCTTTGTGATCTCTTTCTCGCCATGGATCGGTTGAAAAGAACATATCGAAATGAGCGCCTTCGAACCCTCTCTGCAAAGCCGGTTTTGGATCGACGAACGGAGTTCAAAAGGCCCAATAATGGTGGATTTTGACTTCCTTCTCCCTCCAATCTCTCCATTTATTTTAGCCCCCCAAAACACAAAAGACTTGGGAAAATGAAGGAAAAGATCTCCTCTTCCCTACTTAGGGCTTTCAGACGCACTAACCTCAGCCCTTAGATCAAGATCTAAGAAGATCGGATGCCCAGAAAATGCTACTTACGAATCTGATCACGTAAGTTACCGCGCGGCGGTAGCGCTACCATGCCGCGTTAGTGTCTCGACGAATCCTTCTCGATGACATTATATCGCCGACTCAGCGGAGTTTCCTGTTAATTAAGCTACTGCCAGTAGTAATGCTAGTGCGTGGCGTTAGCTCTAGACGACAACTGCTCGACGAGCCTTCTCGGTGAATTCGAAGCCAAAGCTACCACCTGCGGTATAACCTACTACCCGGTGCTAGCAGACAAAATGCCTCTTTTCTCATCATTATGAAAATTGGGGTGTTACAACTCCACCCCCCTTAAAAGAATCTCGTCCTCGAAATTTAAAAAAAATGCTAAAACAAAGCATGCCACGCATACTTGATGCAAACAGTTCTGGGAAATCATCCAACATTGTTTGCTCGCGCTCCCAAGAGAATTTGTCTCGCCCACAATTATCCCATCGCACCTTTACCAGCCTAACTTCCTATTCCGCAACCGTCGCATTTGTTGGATCGGTAGGCGCCCTTAGAGGGGGGGTGAATAAGGGTTTTCAAAAATTTAAGATTATCTTTAAAAACCTGCGAGATTAAAATAGTGATTTTGAATAACGATCTAAATTGTTTTATAATGAACGAGAGGATAATAAACAATTTAGAGAAGTGAAGAACAAATCATTTTTATTACACCAAAAGAGACATGATTTACTATTAATAAGAATGATTACAAAACTAGATTTCTATGACGCTAGAAATCGGAGGCGAATAATAAAAATTCTTTTTCATTTTCTATACCGACTCGTATCCCCACGAAACGGTTGGCTCTAGCCGATCTCTCCCCAGATACGGCCTCTAGCCGCTCTAGCCAATCTATCCTCAGAAAGGCCTCGAGCACCCCCTAGATCTACTCCCTAGACCTAGTCGCCAACACGAGGCGAATTACCCCCTAAGTCCTACCCAGACCTAGTCGCCAACACGAGGCGAATTAACGAACCGTTTACATGAATAAGGATAAAAGAAATAACAATAACATAAAACTCCCTATGTAGATCTCCTGGAGAAGTGGACGAAGGCCCGCAGAGTACGATTGTAGTCGATGCGGTCTTTCATCAAGATGATGACGCGTGTTGAAATCTTCTCCACGGATCTCCTGCCTTATGGATTTGTGGGAGTATCTCTCTGAAACCACCTCTCTCTGCTGTGGCACGAAGTTCTGGAGTTTAGGATCTCTAAAGGATGAAGAATACGGAGCCAAGGGGTCCAATTTATAGCCTCAGCGCTACCGCCGGCGCTAGCGCTACCGCCGACGCTATCTTATTTTAGGAAATATTCTCCGCGTGAGAATCTTTCATTCTAGGGAAACTTTCAACATTCCTCTTCTTCTGCGCGCTAGCGCCTGCGCTAGCGCCTGTGCTAGCGCTACCGCCTGCGCTAGCAGCTACCGCCTGCGCTAGCAGCTACCGCCTACGCTAGCAGCTACCGCCGGAGCTACCGCTAGCTCTAGCGGCCAGTTTTGAATTTTGGCTCCAAACTTGGGCGCAACATTCTTATGTTATCCTTGAGTCATATGAACTTATTATCCTGCACACTTAAACACACAAGATCAAATACACATAGGATTTGTTATTCTCAAACCTAGGAGATGCGGAAGACCATGTTCCAACAAACTCCCCCTTTTGATAATAACAAATCTATTAATGATAAAATAGAGCATTAATATATAAGCATGATGAAATCCTATTTGTGTGTGTGTGATAGTGATGACTTAGGATAATTATTGATTTTAGCAATTAGAATTGCTCCCCCTAAAAATATGCTCCCCCTATGTGAATGCTCCCCTAATATGTATGCTATCAACTTAAACAATCATGTTGGGTTTTTATTTTGATAGCAGATTATATTTATCATGTTAGTTCTCCCCCTTTTTCATTTTATCATGTTAGTTCTCCCCCTTTTGTTATTAGCAAAAGTGGGTAGGGATGCACCACAGAAAAGTTGGGTAATAAAGGCATGATCGAGCTTCTTAGTGAGAAGGAAATGATAAGAAGTTTTAGAACAATTTGTAGAGAAAATATATCAGAGTTTTAGCCTAAGAAGAATAATGATTTCCCCTTTATATAAGAGTTGTAACAATATCAGAGTTTTAGCATAAGAAGAATAATGATTTCCCTTTTATATAAGAGTTGTAACAATATCAGAGTTTTAGCATAAAATTATGATTTCCAAGTAACTAATCTACCCAGGCAATATGTCTACACCCTAGCCCCGTACTAAGTGACGGATGGGCATGAGGAGCTGCAAACATGTCGTAGGTTGGGGTGTTAGTCCCATATGCAAACACTAGACAAACACTTAACCTAACACTCTTTCCCCTCAGTGCCTCGCAAGGCCCCACTGGAACCCTCCCCGATTAAGGACAAGGCATGACTAGAGATAAGGTTATCTAATGCCTACAACCCTACGCCCCCGCTATGGTGAGATATGAAGTCATGGATAATAATTATTGGAAACATTAAGCATTTAAATCTAATGATAATTTATAGCCTATGAGTTTTTTATTTTTATTTGTCTTTATGAAAACACTCCCATAGCTATATTGAAAATCATGAATGAATTAGAGTTTGAGCATTGCGGAAGATTTTGAAAAAAAAACATCATAATTCTAGTTTAAGTTCAAAAAGTAGATGTTTTTTGAGTTTCAAGCTTTATAATGAAAAGAGTTAAAGCATTTTTGGAATAAAGAAAAAACATCCTAAAAAGTAAAATGTGATTTGAATTTCAATAATAAGTAGATGTTTTATAAGCAATATTTCACTTGTTGGAGGAGTGTTTAACAGAAAAGTTTATAAATCAGAGTTGTTACAATAAAAATGATATGCGTGTTAGAACAACCAATATAAATTCTACCAAGCAAGTCTACCAATTGTTTTTAGGAAAAAATTGAGATTTAAGACTTGATATAAGCATGAAAGCGCAAGGTAAAAGTTATATGGTGATGATGCGGAAGACTTGTAGAAATACAAGAAACATCTTATTCTAATCAAGGATAATCCATAAAAAGATATATGAGTTTAATTTCAAAAAGAAGATGTTTATGTAAATCATGTTTCAATGAAAATCTTTATGGTTGACAAAAATAACCAAGCATGAAATAATATTATCACAAATAGATTACTACAATGTTATTTTAATTCACAATTTCAAAACATACCAAACATTGTAGAAAGCATGCTAGGTTAATTAGTGCATTTCATGAATAAAGAGTAGTATAGAATTAGCATTAGGATCCAATACTCATGAGAAGAAGTGTTATGGAAGATAATGAAGTGCACAAAAGTGTATTTTTGATTAGAGTATACAAGTGTTTTAATCAAAAATACAAGTAATATGTAAAGTAAGAGCACAATAAAACACAAATAATTTTTCTTCCACACACTTTAATGCACACAAAAATGTACAACTACCAAGGTGCTTTGCACACACAATGCTCATTAAGACTTATCAGGGTGCAAAGTAGTGCTTGGGGGATCACAAATTTTATTTTTAAATATTGAGACTAGTGATCCGGTGTACTTAAGAGTAAGTGGTTTTTATTTTGAAAGAACGATATGGTTTGCACAAGACACTTTACTATTGTTCCAAGGTGCTCAACCTCACAACGCTTATTAAGACTTATCAGGAGGTTCAAGTAGTGCTTGGTGGAGTTATCTTTGTCATTTTATTTTAGAATTTTTATTTTGTACAAAGTTCTCCGAATACACTTGTTTTGCAAACCAATAGAATTTATGAAAACACAACCACTTATCTTAGCTTTTAAAAGTGCAAATAAAGGAGTGTAAGAAAGACACTTGTGCAATTTTAATTTATTGTACTAATACAAAACATACACAAGCATTCTTAAATTAAGCCATATGTAGACAATGCCAAAATAAGTGAGTGAATAAATATCATTATCAAACATAAAACATTTACTCATACTTAGAGGCATGCTAAGCTTGATTCTACACAATCTTGAAACTATAATTAATGCACAAATTAATAGATATATCAAAGCATGAAAAAGAAAATGTTCAAAGTAGTTTGAAAAAGAAAATTGCAACATTATAGAAGTTCTAAATAATAGATTAAATCATGCTTGATATTGACAGGAAAGTCCATACAGTATTTTTGATATTTTAACGAATAATTTTGATTTAAAGTTTGAACTTATAAGATTGATCTTGGACTTCCCGAGGACTACCCTATGAGAGGTTCACCCGGTACTAGGTGATATGATGGGATGATAGCCCAAATCACCCTTTCGCAAGATACATGTAAATAGAAAAGTTAAGTTCAAATAACAAATATTGATAATTTTGTTTTTATATTTTTGTATTTGATTTTTGCTTATTTAAACAAATGACAAAAACACTAAGGCAGAACATATAATTTTTTTTGTAATTTGAATTTTCTATTTTTGTATTTGATTTTTCAAAAATAAACGAAAATCACATGTGCAAAACTAAATAGTACATATAGATCAACATATTTTTAGAAATTTTTAAAACTTTTAAAATCACAGAAATTCGAACATCGACGCCTGCGCTAGCGCTAGCGCGGGAAACAGTAAGTGATTTTTCAGGATTTTGAAAATTTTGTTTGGTGGTCTTGATTAGGTGTCCCACTAGTAGTTTCATGCAGAAATTTCAGATTTTTTGGAGATGTTTAGAAAGTGCAAATTGCGTGAAACGTTAGCGATTTTCTTATATGACTAGACTACCTAACCATCGCATGAGACATATTTTCTTATATCTTTATTATGATCTTTTAAAGGCTTGTGTTTACCAAAATGATGTAAACTCAAAATAGATAGAGAATGTAAACACAAGACATCTTGTTTGAATCCCCAAATAAGCATGATTTTTAATATGAACTAATGTATATGCGAAGAGTAAACTAGGTATGCCCTAGATACCAATATCCAGGCAATATGTCTTGACAAAACCTAACATAGACACAAATATTCTTTTAGGTGACAATGTTAGTATGATAAGTTTGAGATTAATGTTATGCCCAAGTTTGATAGTGTTTCAATTTTATAGACCTAAAATGGAGTGAAGATTCTATTTGATTTGATCTTATTGATATTTAGATGATTCTAAGGTCTAAATTTGATATAAATCATACTGCACACAATATACCAACCATAGTAAGCAATTTTAATACCAATTGTCATTATATAAAATGTGATAGTTGTTTATAGATGATTTTTGATATGAATTATGATTTTAGAGAGTTTTAGCAAACGATATCAATAGATCATGGTGGTGTGTGTGGCATTAATATTTATGAAAATTAATCTATCAATATGACTTATGTGTTTTTCTTTTTAATATAGATAAATATCTCATAACAAATTTAGAATTTTATTTATATAGATAATATAAGATATTTATAGATAATGAATATAAGAGATATAGATAGGTCATCAATAAAATATGACTTTGAATTTTGATCAAAAATGATTTATAAACTCATTAAGCTTTATGAGATAAAATCATATTTCCAATACTATATAAGATGACCATGGCATGATAGTTTAAAAGAAAGACAAAATAAAAAAAAATAAAAGAAAGTTCAAGCATATCATGAAGTAGAGAAATGATATTTCATTTTTAATTGATTTCTACTTCATGCAAATGATGGGATACTAATGAATAAGAAATTTAGGTATCCAAAGAGGACCGGTAGTGACGGTTCCTTTGGCTACCCAAATATATCGTGTTTTCTTTTGGGGAGATATGATTGAATGGGCCCTTTTGTTTTGAGTTTGTGTTTCATCTTTAACTTTTGGCCGCCATTCAAACATTGGTTTAATATTATTCAAATTTCCATGATGATTTTGCAAAACATTTTTTATAGGAAATTTGTTTATCCTTAAGTTTATGTTGGGAGAGTGGTTATTTTGTAAATGATAATGATTTGTAATTTTATTTTCAAACATTTGATATTTTTCATTTCCTTTGTTGGCTTTAGACAAATTATGAAAATTCATATTTAACTTGCTTTTGGAATTTGTTTGAGATTGTTGATTTATGTGTTGAGAATTTTTCTTTATTATTTCCTTAAGCAAGTTGACTTTAGTTTCCAATTCATAGTTCTTAACCTTAAGATTATGTCTTGCTTTGTTATAGGCTATTGAGCTATTTTTAAGAGTAGAAACAATTGAATCAATATGTTCTTGGTATTTGTTTCTGTATTCCTCAAATGTTTCATCCATTTCTTTGATTTCAGTTTTATAACTTTGGCATGTAGCACAATTACCTTTTAAAGATGAATTTTCTAAAGATAAATTTTCATTATGTTCTTTTACAAAAATAAATTCTTTTTGAAGTTTCATGTATTTTACTTTGATATCATTAGAATCAAAACAAGGTTTTGAGATTTCAATTTGAGAGCAAGATGGAGAAGCCACATCACTTTTTGATTTTGAGTTAGCTTTTAATCTTTTATTTTCTAAACGTAAATTCTTATTTTCAATCTTTAATTTCTTCATTTTTCTTTTTGCAATTTTTAGTATATGGAAATAAGAAGAAGGGTTAGACATTTTTACAGCGCTATCGGAAGGGGTAAGATGTGAAGTTTCTTTATCGCCTTCTAGTCCTCCTTCCAAAGATATTACTTCTTCTTTTATTCCATTTGATGTGTGCTCCATTGATCCGTCATGAGAAAGGCATTCTTGAAGATTTGTGCACGCTTGTGTATTCTCCGGTTCCTGTGATTGTTTCGTACCTGTAGATGGAGAATCATACATTTCTTCAAGAAAATGCCATACTTTATAAGCACTTGAAAAGCAATATATTAATTTGAAAACTTCATTAGATAGACCGCAAAATAAATAATGTTTAGCTTTTGCATTTAATTGAATTTCTTTTTTATTTGATTCATTTGCAGGTCACGCTATGGCAAAATTCCAAACTTCGATGTCTAAAGTTTTAATAAATTTTTCAATTAAAATTTTCCATCCTTTATAATTTGTCCCTTCAAATAAAGGTGGTGCAAGTGATTTTTCCTCTTCACAAAAATTTCTCCCACTAGTTGAAGCGAGATCATGAGACGCCATTATTCCCGGTTGTTAAGCCGATTGGAATAACCTTGCTCTGATACCACTTGTTGGATAGGTAGGCGCCCTTAGAGGGGGGGGTGAATAAGGGTTTTCAAAAATTTAAGATTATCTTTAAAAACATGCGAGATTAAAATAGTGATTTTGAATAACGATCTATATTGTTTTATAATGAACGAGAGGATAATAAACACTTTAGAGAAGTGAAGAACAAATCATTTTTATTACACCAAAAGAGACATGATTTACTATTAATAAGAATGATTACAAAACTAGATTTTTATGACGCTAGAAATCGGTGGCGAATAATAAAAATTATTTTTCGTTTTCTATACCGACTCGTATCCCCACGAACCGGTTGGCTTTAGCCGATCTCTCCCCAGATACGGCCTCAAGCCACTCTAGCCAATCTATCCCCAGAAAGGCCTCGAGCACCCCCTAGATCTACTCCCTAGACCTAGTCGCCAACACGAGGCGAATTACCCCCTAAGTCCTACCCAGACCTAGTCGCCAACACGAGGCGAATTAACGAACCGTTTACAAGAATAAGGATGAAAGAAATAACAATAACATAAAACTCCCTATGTAGATCTCCTGGAGAAGTGGACGAAGGCCCGCAGAGTACGATCGTAGTCGATGCGGTCTTTCATCAAGATGATGATGCGTGTTGAAATCTTCTCCACGGATCTCCTTCAGCCTTATGGATTTGTGGGAGTATCTCTCTGAAACCTCCTCTCTCTGCTGTGGCACCAAGCTCTGGAGTTTAGGATCTCTAAAGGATGAAGAATACGGAGCTAAGGGGTTCAATTTATAGCCTCAGCGCTACCGCCGGCGCTAGCGCTACCGCCGACGCTATCTTATTTTAGGAAATATTCTCCGCGTGAGAATCTTTCATTCTAGGGAAACTTTCAACATTCCTCTTCCTCTGCGCGCTAGCGCCTGCGCTAGCGCTACCGCCTGCTCTAGCAGCTACCGCCGGAGCTACCGCCTGAGCTACCGCCAGCTCTAGCGGCCAGTTTTGAATTTTGGCTCCAAACTTGGGCGCAACATTCTTATGTTATCCTTGAGTCATATGAACTTATAATCCTGCACACTTAAACACACAAGATCAAATACACATAGGATTTGTTATTCTCAAACCTAGGAGATGCGGAAGACCATGTCCCAACAGCATTTCTGAATCTTCCAAGCAAACAGGATGAACAACCGTCCTCAAATCCTCTGCCACTGGCACCGCCGCTGATTCAACCATAATACTCGACTCCACCAAAGCTTTCCTTAGCACAGAGAAATGGAAAACATCATGTAATCCACTTATCTCTGTGGACAATGCCAACTGATAGGATGCTTCGCATATACGCTCTATAATCTCAAACAGACCCAAATATCTCGAACTCAACTTCTTGAGTCGCCGAACACGCGAAATGCCCTTGAATGGCTTGATCTTCAAGTAGACCATGTCTCCCACTACAAACTCCACATGTCTATGATGCGCATTGAAAAACTTTGCCAGTCGATCCTAAGAAACCATCATGCGCTCCTGGATTGTTCGCACGAACTCACAAGCGCCTGCCACCGCTTCCTTTCCTAAGAGCTAGATGTCTCCCGCCTCCACCCAAGACATAGGCGTTTGACACCGCCTTTCATATAGTGCCTCGTATGGAGCCATCTTGATACTCGCCTGGAAGCTATTATTGTTGGAAAACTCCATGATGAAAAGGTGGTCTTCCTAACTCTTACCAAAATCAAGAGCACACATCCTGATGGAGACGATGGCCCTTAACATGAAGATGTTGGTAACGGCGCGCATATGGATGACGGTGCCTCTCCAACCAAAGACCTACGTCATGATGAATGCCATCGCCGTTAAAACCTCTACCCGCGGCGCAAGATTACAAATTAATAATTATAATCATTTTTTTTAATTATTAATTAAATTTTATTCATGCTGTCTTTTATTTGGATTTTGTTTATGTCCATGTTTTATTTTAATTTTGGACTGCGTATAGCCATGCTCATGTTTTATTTTAATTTTGTTTTGCATTTAGCCATGTTTGTTGGCTAGCCTATAAAATGATTTCATGTATTAGAATTTTGGTCATTCATGAAGAAATACAATTTGAAATTTGAATTAGAACTCCTAAAGTGGAATTCTCCTTCTCTCCTTATTTTCTCCTCTTTCCTTCTTTGATTTCCCTCTCTTCCTCCTTGAAAATTTCGGCCAAACAAGAGCATCCTTGTCTTTGTTCTCCTCTCCAAAAACCACCCACTTCCTTCTCCTCTCTTGATTATTTCGGCAAAGGCATGGCTCCGTGTTTCCTACAACATCTTCTCCGACGTGAAGCGAAGAAGGCGGACGAGTTTCTCTTCACCCGACATGAATCTGGTGGAATCGGTGAAGAGTGATTTGGGCGAGTTCATGCTTGAGGATAATCCAATCTTAAGCGGGATAACGAAATTTCTACTCGTGAGATTTCCCTCTTTTAATTTCTTGTGGTGGAATTTTTGGCGTGATCTTCGAATCACTTGATTAATCGTGGTTTCTTCAATAGATTTTTGCGTTCAACTTAATCTCTTTAATTTTTGAAGAGGATTGGCGAACCTCAACTTTTTTTGTTGGGAGAAATCTACCATTTTTGAATCGTAATTTTTCGGTGGATCTCTTTTGGTACAACTCTAGCTCGATCGGACCGGGTGAGTCCTTTTAGTCGGGGAGAATCATGGCCTATAGCCAACGATTCAACCTCTAGCGGCATGACTACCCATACATTAGCATCTAATTGATAAATATTGCATTGCGTGTACGCAGCAAATAATTTTTTGCGCTCATATTAATTGAAAACATTGAGAGGGAACGCGTCCGTGTTCCGTAGTGATCGTGTCGGAGAGCGTTGCCTGCATCAATTTGGTATCAGAGTTAGGTTCGTGTCAATTAATTAATTGACGCATTCCTAAAGTTTTCTTAGAACGTCTGCAGTCACAATCTTCACACGATTTTGTGTTCAAAATTTTAAAAGTAAAATTTCATCGGTCTGCGAATAGCGGCCTAAAATTGTCACTTTTCGAAAATCAAAAAACAAATTTCTGGAAAATTTGCGTATTATTTCTACAAGAAAATCAAAAAATATATTTTACTTACCCTAATTATTAGGCGGGAACAAATTATTATTTTATAAAATTTTCTGGTCAGATACATCGTTGTTCTAAAATTGTATGCGTACGAGACTAGGCATGGAGTATCCCACGTCCTCTTCCCAGATGACGGACGAACGGGACATGAGTCACGGTCCAACAACTGTTGATTAACTCCGTTAGGAGTTTAATGATCAGTTAGTGGACATTCGGGAGTTGCTTCACGAGATAAGGTTAGCCCAAAGGGCACAACAAAATCCTGCAGCCCGCCAACAGGTAAAAGGGAATGTTAAGAATAATAACATTCATGAACCTACTCCTCCTAATCCTGCAGTATGCCAATGTGACGAAGGGAATATTAATCATAATAATAACCCCAAACATGCCCAGCGAGCTCCGTACGAATTAAATATCATTCAGACCGTACAGATCGATCCACCCTCATATGATGGGTTGGGTGACCCCCAAGTTTTCTTAGATTGGGTTGCCGAGATAGAGTGCTACTTTCAGTGGAAAAATCTGACTGATGTAGACAAGGTGCGTGTAGCACGTATGAAGTTGTTAGGTAGGGCTAAGACATTCTGGTTGGATGAGGAACGATGTTTAGGTGCGGTAGATGGTGTACCCCGTGTTGGTTGGGCAGGCATGAAAGCCATATTGACTGATCAATACGTTCCTACATACCATCGTACGCAAATATTTGATGAATTAGCTTCCCTTAGGCAAGGGAATCGTTCGGTCACTGAGTACATGGGCCTCCTGAAGGACATGATGGTTAGGTGCGATGTTAGGGAGATGCCTGAGGTCACCCTTTCATGTTTTCATAAGGGGTTGAATCCCAACATTCAAGGTAAACTCCTTCATTATGGGCACACGGATTTGAGCACCACATATAACGCTGCATTGGATATTGAAAAGCACCATGCTCATAAGTCCAAGTCTCATTTATTTCAGAAGATTAAGTCCGTCTTAAGACCCCCCCCCCCCCCCACCCCACCTCCGTTAGCTCTAAAAGATAAGGGTAAGTTCTGGTCCACTGACTCGAACTCGGTTGTCATTACCGCTAGGAATATGCAAAACCTGTCCGGCGAGAGAGTGCCCGTAGGTAGGATTAGCAAGACGAATGCTACATGGTACACTTGTGGTATTCAGGGACATTACGCTAGTGAATGTCCAACTAAGCCCAAGCCCTTGGCCATGATGGACATGTCGACTGATTCCACTGAACTCACGTATGAGGCCGGTGAAGAAACTGAATCGGAAGGAGTGCCGAGCGACTTAGATGATGATGTTAATATGATGGTGATGAGATTTATTTTGGCTACTCCGCATGCTTCGGATGATTGTAATAGGACGAATATTTTTTCGATAAACTTTAAGAGTGGACAGAAGTGGTGCAAGTTGATCATTGATAGCGGTAGTTGTATGAACGTGATTTCTGAGAAGGCGGTTACCCGAATGATCTTAGCCACTGAGCCGCACCCTCATCCCTATAAGGTTGCTTGGGGTAATAAGACATCCCTTCTGGTAGCGAAGCGTTGTTTGGTACCCTTACCATCAAGGCTTATTCTGAAAAGGTTTGGTGTGACGTCATCCCCATGGATGCCTGTCATGTGTTATTAGGACGACCGTGGCTATATGACCATGATGTTACTCATTTCAGGCGTGCCAACACGTATGAGTTCAAGTTTAATGGCAAGACCATTATTTTCAAACCTACTGCACCTAAGGATCCTTCGGTCGCCTGTAAAGACACAATTGTGCTTGTAGATAAAAAAACCTTAAGCTTGATTGGTAAGAAGGAGTTCGCGCGCCAGACATTTTTGGAAGGTGTCCTTTATGCGTTAGTTTTCTTACAAGCAAAGGAAGACGTGTCTACGTTTGAGAGTTTACACCACGCGCTGCGGAATCTGTTGGAAGAGTTTAAGGATGTATATCCGGATGAGTTACCGCCTATGTTGCCTCCCTTGTGCGACATACAACATGCTATAGATTTCATTCCGGGTTCGTCGTTACCCAACCTTCCTCACTATCGATTAAACCCTTCCGCCACACCTAGAGTTACAAACGCAAATTTCAGATTTATTACAAAAGGGGTTTATCCGTCATAATATGAGTCCGTGTGCCATTCCGGCATTGTTCGCGCCTAAGAAAGACGGCTCTTAGAGGATGTGTGTGGATTGCTGATGAGTCCCATATATATATATATATTTTTGGACTCATTTGGGTTGATATTCTAGTCTATGCACCACATTTTAGGCGCGTTTTCATTCATATGTGCTATTCCATGCTAGGTGCACTATTAAGCCCATTTCGGTGCTGCAATTGCATTCCTTGTTGTTGGGGGTAAGCACATTGTGCTCCCCTTTCCTTCTCTTATGTGTTTTTGATGCTGGACGTATGTTCCCAGCTGTTATATCTTGTATGCAGGTGACCTGATCGTCCCGTTTTGCCCAAAAGTAATTTATGTGCATATCACACGGTCGTGCGTTTCCTTGACGCACGGTCGGTGCGGTCGTGCGTTTGTGTCTGGGAAGAAAATGGAGCGTCGGAGTTACCTCGTGCTTTTTAATGCACGGGCGGA